>JACSZP010005963.1:19518-30093 GCA_016161895.1 Pinna nobilis | reverse complement strand
TTTTGTTTAGGCATGTAACCAGTTTACCTTAACAAAACATGCGATCTCACACCTACATGTACCTGCCGATGGCTAATTGGTATGATCTTGTGACACACAAATAACCGACTCGGATTTAATCGAGGTTGTGCAAATCTAGAAAATAAGTCATGTNNAATTTCTGTCGCATTTTTCATCAAAATGTCGCATTTTGCGACAAATGCGACCGGCAGCGCGAGCCCTGAGAGGTTATCAAAAGCAGAGTCTGTTCAGAAAAAAAATCCTGCCAAGGGGATGGGGGAGAGGTGTTTTGTCCATTAGGACAGATTGTTCTTATTGATTTGATTATTATTTTTTATAGGGTTTATACTCATCAGAACTTACCATGTCATATGACCGACCCCAGTGGGCCACAGCAACAAATCCTCACATTTCATTTGATGCTAAAGTCAAAGACAAGAACTTACGAAACAAGAGTCCTATACGCAATGGATCCAAGCCAGTCACAGCCCGGTCAGACAGAGACCCGCCCAGTAAGTAAACTCACCATATGGTGAACAACAAAGCTGGCATGTTTTACGTGTTGAAATATATATTAGGAACCCAACATCAAATTGGAGCAAGCCCTATAGAGATCGCTATGTTTGTGCATCTGTTTGTCTGTCTGTATTCCCAACATAACTTTGAGGGGCCTCCGTGGCCGAGTGGTTAGCATGTTCGACTTCGAATCGAAGGGTCCGGGGTTCGATTCCCGCAGCGCCACTCCATGGTTGGCTGTCCCTGTCTTTCAGATGAGACAGTAAAACCGAGGTCCCGTGTCACAGTAGGTGTTGGCATGTTAAAGAACCCTCCCTGCTCTACGGCCAGCAGTGCCAAGCACAGGCAAAATTTGTCGCACTTCACCGACACACGGTGACGTCTCCATATGAGTGAAATATTCTTGAGTGGGACGTTAAACAACAATACAACCAACCAACATAACTTTGAAGCCAAATTAGTTCATGGATTTATCTTTGCAGAGAGCTATCATGGCTCCACATTGTAGTGATTTTCTTCAGACTGGGCGTGAAAGAGATTAGCCTTCGTAGAAGGGGCTGTTTTTCTGTCTTTTGGGTGAGAAAGTTTAAATTGAGGTCCTATGCTACAGTAGGTGCTGGCATTTTATAGATTCTTCACTCTTCAATGGCTCAAAGACCAGAGCAATGAACAAAATTGAAGCAGTTCATTGGAATTTGGTGATATTTTCATATGAATGAAATGATACCCTGATAGCTGAATTTTTAGCATGAAATGCTACGTTTGCCTCACCTTTTCCTGCCTTTTCAGAAATATGCTTTTCTGTTCAATCCATTAAAAAAATGATGGCAATTAAAAAAAAGGTTACATGATTAAGTTTTAATATTCGTGGATGGGCAAAAGGACTTTTTCACATTTCTGTATTGAACACTGGGTGATTCTGTGTGAAAGATAGATCACCATTGTAATGTCCTGTAACGCCTATTTCCAATGTTTTGTCTTTTGAGGATACTGTAGATCCAGTTTTATTCGCGAGAATTTTATTGTCGCGTATTTATGCGAGATGACTTAATCGCGAAAATAAAGTTCTCGCTAAATATTCTTACCAATATATATACCAATAAGCAAGGACCAATAAGCATAAACTATTAAGTAAATATTCACATACACGAAAATAAAGTGTCGTGAACAATTATGCAACGACTAATTCGCCAAAATAAAGCTCCGCGAAATTTTCTGGATTTACAGTAGATAACTATAAGTCAGTTGATAGAAATTTGTCTTTGTCAATGCCAACATATTATGTCTCACTCATGAACAAGGAATTTTAAGAAAAAGAAAAGTGTGAAGGATCTAAATATTTATTTAGAAATATCTCTTATTTCAGCTGCCAGATTGTTCCCAGAAAAGCCATGGAATGTTCCAGATAACACAGAATCTGATGACGACCACTTTTAGGTGCACATGTTCTTGGGTGCACAGAATCTGATGACGACCACTTTTAGGTGCACATATTCTTGGGTGCACAGAATCTGATGACAAACACTTTTAAGTGTCCATGATTTGATGACCAACATGTTATTTGTGTAGTAAGAAATAAGAAATCTGATAAAGACTCACCATGATTAGAGATATATTTCAATGTGATAAAGAAAGCAGAAACTAATGACCAACACCTTTACGTGAACACATATATTGATGATGACATGCTCAGCTAATGGCGCTGGTTTTGCTTGTTAGTGTAGAGGTTGTCATCAGTTTGTAGAGTTATTAGTACATGTGATAGAATCCTTAAATTTGATTGGATGACAGTAGACTACTAATTATGTCAGGGTTGGTAGATGGAATGAACATTTTGGATGCAATATAGTTGTACTTGAAGTTAGACAAATACAGTGAATCCTTTTAAATCTGGACGCCAATAATTCAGATGCTTCACCTTTTCGACAAAATTTCCGAAAACAAATTTTCAAATTGCATTGTCCGTTATGAAATGAAAGTTATGTTTCAGTAACTTGGACACCTTAATTATCCGGACAATTTGCTAAGAAATGAAATTGTCCAGATTAATGAGGCTCCTCTGTAAGCCTGAAATAAATTTTTAAGGACATGTGCTGGATTTCTGGATGCAGAGTTCATACTTAATGAAAAAGATTCTTCAACACAATGGATCCAATTTGTTTTTATACAAGAATTTACTTTTAGTTGTATTGTGAAGAGTTAAAGGATTTCAAAGTGTATTGCATTAATACTTGTTACATCACTGATGTATGCTTCTAACATTTGCAACATGAATTTCGTTATCCAATGAAAAAGTATGACTTAAATTTTTGATGTTTAGAACTCAATTTCAAAATCTTAAATCTCTTTATCTCTAAATCTATTCATAGAATCTTACATGATTGTGGACTGGACAGGGAAATCTTAAAACAAAAGAGAATGAAAATGACTATCCAGAAAGATGATTCACAGGCTTGCAACACATAATCATGTTTGGTTCTCTTTCTCCTAAAAAAAACCAAACCAGTCCAAGTTCAACAAAGTTGTATTTTTAGCCTGAACACACATCAGTATGTTATATGTCATCACAGATAATCAGCAGCTTTTCATTGGCTGTTGAAGTCAAATGATGTCATTGGTATTCCATTTGACATCACAATACAATTCTGTAGTGAAGCCGGTGATGTCAAAGCTAGGTCAAGTCGTAACTTTGATTGTGATGACATAGCGCATGTGAGCTGTCTTTTCCTAGGGAGAGACAGAATTTTCTTCCGTCATGTGATTGTTGTCTTTTGTGGGCAAGTATGAGAGAATTTCCTGTTAAGTATAGCAGGCAGACTTGTTCTCCATCATTTTTTGTGACCTCAGTATTGTTGTTTCTGTGATTTTTTTGTAATTATTTTGCAATGCTTTTCTATTTACACAACAATTTTGTATTTGTATATTTTTATGTGTTATTACATGTTTATTCCAATTTTTTTTGCATTCCAAAGCAGAAAGCAATGTAAAGAAATTCTTGGATAAATGAATAGGTCTAGATCTATATTGTAAGTTTTGGATATTATTATTATGTACAGATATTTCACTGATTTCTTCTCTATGTATCATAAATCTGGCAATTTCTTCAGATATTCTTGGCACTGCATTTATTTCTGTGATCAATTAATGTTGTTGAGTTGTTGTTTTACTTCCCAAGAATATTTCACTTCTATGGCAAGCTCACCGAATACCAGTGAAGGACTACAAAATTGTCCTGTTTAATACTTGCGTCCATTGTTCAGCAGTTTGTTTTTAACCCTTTCACCCCAAAGTATCAATGTGGTATGCTCTTTTCTTATTGTGTCAGACCAGTCCATTACGATCTCCAGTGGTGAAAGGGTTAATGTGTCGACAACCATTGTGATATAAGATCTTGGCTCATGCAAAGGACTGGGAAAGAAAAATGTCTCTGCTGAGCGGACACACACTCATGACCTTAAGACCTGAAGGTCACTGTACAGAAAAATGAAAAAAGTGAGATGGACTCCACCATATGTTAGTAATATTTACTGTATAAAGATATGTGTCAGTGGTATCATAATTACCACACTTTAGAAACTGACATGGCTTTTTACAATGTACGTGTAAGAGGGATTTTTTGTATGAATCAATTTTAGATGTATTTAAGCAGGTTTTAGTGTAGAACAGTTGATAGCAGAAGTATTTGTATGTAGTATTTATTTGTCATTTTATAATGTCTTTATTGATCGATGTAGTCCACGATGGATATCTTTATATCTCCGTCAGGTTTATGTGAGCTGGATGTTGACATATGGGCTACCTTTGAAAAATTTGGATGTTGTATTAGAGTCATGCGTACATATTGATTGTATACATGTGGGCTTCAAAGTACACAACCGTCTCATGTATTCCGATTCCGTCTTTATATGTGATATTAAAGTTTATGTTTCTAATTATTTGTTTTATGGTATTTATTAATTTTCTTCTCATCTAGATTTTCATACTATGCATGGGTCGTATTGTGACAATATGCACTATGACACAGGGCCTTTTTATTTTTACTGTCATATTTGAAGTTCAGGAAAATGCCAAACATTGGAATGTTTAAAATAAGCTGTGCAAAGAAAACAGATTTTTTGCAGCATGAATATATATCAGCTACATGTACATCATGCCTTGTTGAAAATCAACACTGATGGAAAATACCAAATAAATCAGTTGAACAAATAAATAAAGAATTAAACAAAGTTTTGGCAGCTTAAAGTTTTTTGTCTGTCCGTCTGTCTGTTTGTCGGTCTGCAGAAACTTTAACACCGGTCATAACATCTGATTGGTAAATGATACCGGTAGGCCTTTCATATTTCACATGAGTATCCCTTGTGACAAGACCTTTGTATTAGTACCACAATTCTTGACCTCGTCACCTTGGACCTTGACCTACTTTTGAACGTTGCCATTGGCCATAACTTTGACATCGTGACTTTGATTTACATATGACTAATACTGCAATATTCTTCATAGCTGCTATCTGAGGGATTCAGTGTTTTGCGTAAACATTTTGTTTTCTTTTTCTCTTGAGAGTTATAATTCCCAACAATTCATGTTCTAAAGGAAGTGGAAGTCAAATATCTTTTGGTGTTTCATCATTTTTCGTATTATATTGTTGTTTAACGTCCTACTCAAGAATATTTCAGTCATATGGAGGGGTCACCGTGTGCCAGTGAAGGGCCACAAACTTGCCTATGCTCGGCACTGCTGGCTGTAGAGCAGGGAAAGTTCTTTAACGTGCCAACACCTACTGTGACACGGGACCTCGGTTTTACTGTCTCATCTGAAAGACAGGGACAGCCAACCATGGAGTAGCGCTGCGGGAATCGAACCCCGGACCCTTCGATCCGAAGTCGAACATACTAAGTGATAAGTTTTGTTACTTATATGTTTACATTTCCCGTATTCATTTTGTTTTTCCGGGGTTTCAACAGTATCGGCCAAAGTAATTTTTTCGTAAATTTTATGGTCGGTATAATGATCTGGGTTGGGCACCATAAAACTTTTGAATTTACTTAAGTCTGAATACCTTCTCAAATCCAGTTCATTCTGAATTCTGATTGGCTGAGAGACTAGATTCTCAGACTTCAGTAAATTCTGAAGTTTTACGGTGCTCAGCCCTGGTTTGCCGATATGGCCTGTCATTGTGTCGAGGGCTGTCAGGTGTTTCACTCCGGTTGTAAGACCGTTCTTTACATACTGATTTTGACCACGTAATATTCTGTTTACCTGATCAAGTTATAGGACTCACGGCGGGTGTGACCGGTCAACAGGGAGGGGAGTGCTCCTCCTAGAGACCTAAATCCACCTCCGGTATATCCGGGGTTCCGTGTTTGCCCAACTACAATGTATTTTTGATTCCTTAAAGGAATGATGATGTCGATCACTGTTCGTTACCTTTACCTTTTTATATATACATTATAATTTGATCACAGGATCTTAACACAGTTCCTTTGAATTGGAAGCACAGCAATATGCAGTGTCTCTCGATATGAGCTGCGCCAAGCGAAAAGGGTGGTTATCGTGTTTTTGACGTTTTCTTCTTTTATGACGTCAAACCTTAAATTGACGTTTTTGCCTCCCGCGAACCAAGCCATGTATATTATATAGTACCTCTGATTTTCCGGAGTACCTGAACTCACTCCTGGTTTCAATGGGGTTCGTGTTACTTTATTTCAAGTCTTTTTTTTTGTGTCGTTGATTGGATAACTTTTTGTAGTATTATCTCTTTTTGTTTTGGCTATGGTGATGTTTGTTCTATTTTTCAATTTGGTGTTTCCAATTTTCTGGCCCAAGTTGCACAATGCGTTGTTACATCAACTTATAGTTAGACATTAATTACAAGTTACGATATCGGCTCGTTGTAAGCTAACTACATGTTTATGGCTTCACGCTGTTGCTGAATTGGTTTGTTTGTTATTTACGAGTTCACTAATACAAAATCTTATTTTAGAATTACCTTAACCACAAGTTTAACTATGTTTAAGTTCATAGACAACTTTGATTACGCATTAAAATATTGTGCAACTTGGTCTTTTTAGTGTCAATCACTGTATAAAGAACGGTCTAACAACTGGTATGAAACACCTCATACAACCTTCGACCCAATGACAGGCCTTATCCACAAAGCAGCCATTTATACTGACCGTACAATTTAAGAAAAGCTGACTTTGGCCGATACTGTTGGAACCCCTGTAACACAAAATAAATACGGGAAATGTAAACATATAAGTAACAAAACTTATCATTATTTAGGCAAGTTTCCTGGTCTCTCCCATTATCTAATTGCGATCTTACATCATTCTCCCACGGGCCAAATGGATGCTTGAAAATGAACTCAAAACCCGAAATTATACCTCTAAAATGATTAAAAGATTAGCTCTTGGTGATGGTAAAGAGATACGACATTGAACGAACAAAAATTTTAAAAGAAATTGAAATATTTTACCAACAAATTTACAAAAAGCAAAAAAATGAACATAGGCCCCTAAATATTTCAATCTAGATGATATAATCAATACAATAATCATTAAACGATTAAAACTTACTTGAAAGCAAAATAACCGTTAAAGAGGCTTCACATACTGTAAATCAAGAATTATTTTTGCGAATCGGTAGCTTTGCAAATATTCACGACATTTTATTTTCGCGCTCGTGTTTGTTGAGTATAACAGTTTTTATTATACCTCTAATACATATCTCTGCTTCTGAATAGTCTAAATCGCATCATGTGATCGAAAACATTATTTATGTCACCCTCGAACATTTATGTCACCCTCCTGACCGGTTCATGTTACCCTCTCGTGCGCCTAGTTGTTCTGCTCTTTGTTTCTTACATTGTGACGTCATAAGCCAAAACAGAAACTCTAAATGAATGAATGTAAACAATGTACATAACGCTGCGCTGATCGATAGGCAGTGCCTATGTTCAAAATCAAATTTGTAGTTTCTGAAGAAGATAGTCTTTATTGGTTCTATATTTCGGTATAATAAACAATTTATTGCCCTGATTAGAGGGAGATATAAAGATTTGTTTACCCGCAACAATTCTCCGCCCTCGGGAAATATGACTTGCTTTGAATAAACAAATCTTCATATCTCCAACCAGGGCAATAAATGTATAATATTGTATGGCGCATATCAATGTCAAGTTAGTATATTAGGCGAGAACTTTATTTTCGCGAGTAAGTGATCTCGCGTAATTACGCAAAAGTAAAATTCTCGCGAATGAATCTGGATTTACAGTACTTTGAAGAATATGTGTAATGATATCGATATGGGCTCGGGTGGTTTCTCTTGTAAATTCTTTAAAATATTTCGGAAATAATTAGATGTTTCATAATATTCGGTCTTTAGATTATTGATATGAGCGTGGAACACTGTCTGTAACTCGGAGATAATAAATTGTCACTGGTATTCTTAAAAAAGGCTTTTACTCTTCTCACTTCTTCGTACTTTAACAAACTTAATAAAGTTGAAAATACCAATTAACACTTCTTCAATTTGTCTTTGCGCTTGAATGAATTGTTAGGTAATTAATCATTGATCATAGTTTATCTCGATCTGTAAGTCATTTGACATTTTTCTTACTCAATATTCAGAATCCCAGAGATCCATTTTCTTCTGTGTACAAAAATGTTTGGTGTTGCGACTAGGATATTCAGCTTAAATGAATTTATGTAGATTCATAAATTCATATGCATAATTTTTAATGTGATAATTTTTAACTTATTATTTTGTTGATAATGCTTTGTTTTACCTCACAAACATGTGCTAATAGTTACAAATGACTTTGACATTTATTCAATAATGCCCTATGGTCAAATATTGCTGTGACTGTTAATTCCTTTGTTTTGCTGTGTCTTGTTCCTATGCCTACATAGTTCTAAATGAACACTTATTTCAATTTTCTTGTAAACATAATCAAAAGAATGGTAAATTCCTTTAAATCAAGAAAGACAACTCTTGAAGTCAAATATTTTTCAGAGACGCGAGATCTTAGAGTTAAACTCCTTTATCAATATATGTCGGTAGATCGATATTTGTCTAGGAAAACGAAGTATTTAGATTCCTTAATTACATACGTCTTTTTTTGAAATGGCTTGTTTTTTTTCTACAGAATTTGTGTAATTTTCAATGAATTGGGCAACATTGCTAAAAGTTTAATAAGATACTTAAAACTGCTAAGAGGCGATATCCGCTGAATTTTTCAGCCGCTCTTGAAGGGATAGTTGTAGTTCGAAAGTTCAATCTGTCGGGAAGGCGATTGAGGTATATTTGGGGGAATCCAGATTTAAACAAAAATAATTTAATACCAAGACAATGATGATAATAAATTCAGAGATCTTTACATAAAACGCAAAAGCATAGACACTTAAAAATCCCTCGACTGAGATAGGTTTTGATAAAATCGAGTTCTGTTTCGAATTTGCTACATGAAGAGTCCCTTTTGCGGGCCTCGGAATGAGCCACCGTCTGTTTATCATATGCAAATAATGACGCGTTATCATCCCTCAAGGTCAGATGGATTAATGTTTTATTGAGGCGCACTAGGGGCAATTCGTGACAATATGATTACTGGACGAAAACTTCGCTTGCGAAATTCTAGATTACTATACGCTCTGCTTTTTACACGTATGTCACAAGAAAATAACAAAACATCTTATAACTGCTGGTCACTCTAAACCCTGCCTTGTTTTGCCAGTTGTACGTGTATTTGTAGAAAAGCATAACTTCACAGCGGTCTCCAGGTTTAACTGGTCAAATATCTAGGTCAAAGGGTTGTGTATGGTGTTCAACTCTACAATCCATGTGCAAATAAATAAACTCCAGACGTCTAAAGTGTACTTACACTTGTGCAGAAGTGTAACGAGGAATTAAATTTTTAACGACTTTAAAAAAAACTACATGCGAAGAATTTGGTTTTATACATGTATATACTAATATTGAATCCTGATTTATTGAAATTATACTTAATTTTGAATGATTTTAATTTCCCGGCTTATAATACTTATTTTTACTTTATTTTAACCCTTTTATTTCTAAAACTTTGCTTACTTCAATGAAAATTAATTTTACTTCGGTTTCAATATATATCCGTGTTCGACTAAAATTGAATGCTGATTTATTGAAATTTCACTAAACTTGGAATCATTTTAATTTCCCGGCTAATAATACTTCAATTTTAATTTAACCTTTTTATTTCTAAATCTCTGCTTACTTAAAGGAAAATAACTTTCCCTTCGCTTCAATATAATATCCGTGTTCGATGAGTATTTATAGATCATATGTATATGAGTGTACTTTCAGTACAAAAAACAAATAAGTAAAACCAAACATGTGATAACATGTTATAAGCATTACGATCGTGTGTTATATATGACTGTTGGCATTGATTGGTCATGTTATCGGTATGCTATCGCAACAGTGAATTCACGTGAAACAAATATGTATATGTCCGTATACTGCTTATCTTTGAGTTTTACCATGCATAGAAATATAAAAGTACAATGTATATACTTAAGTTAAACGAAGGAGAAAATAAACCAGCATTTTAACGCAACTGTTTATTTTTTTCGCTATATAATTAACGCATACTTGACAGTATATTTTCGAAAAATTATAACAAAGTCATTTCCATTTCAATTTAAAAATATTTTCTCAGCTTATATATGTTCTGACATTTCTTTGTTCACTTTGTCATAAAGCTTCATAACCAGGGTTTGTAGTAAAGACGGGTTTTGCTGGAAGATCTTTAAATGTTTTTTTTAATATGTTTAAATAAAAGGTCGAAACGTTTTATTAAAATTGCCAAATATCACAAGCAATTTTTTTTAACTCTAAGAGTAAATGCACAATGAAACTTTCACATATGTTTAGCTCCTGCTATAAGTTTTGTAAATACTGTTTTATAAAAGACCTTCCATGATTATATTGAACATTTGTGAATTTATGTAAAGACATATAAAGAAAATTTAAAAAGTTGCTTAAATTTCGGCATGTTTCTGTAGTTCGGGTTATTATTGACGCTAA
>JACSZP010005963.1:6490-19262 GCA_016161895.1 Pinna nobilis | reverse complement strand
CCGATTCGCAGTCGAACACGCTAACCACTCGGCCACGGAGGCCCCTTCTAATTATTATTATTATTACTTTTTATTATAATCATCATCATTATTATTTTGATTATTATTTTGTTATGATTATTATTACTATTATTATTATTATCATAATTATAAATGATATTAGCAATATCATTATATTATTATTATTATTATTATTATTATTATTATTATTGTTATTATTAATATAATTATTATTATTAATAATATTATTATTATTAATATTATTATTATTGTTGTTGTTGTTGTTGTTGTTGTTATTATTATTTTTTTTTATTCCTTTGCAAGTCTAAAGCACCTTTTGCAAATATTTTAATTAGTTTCAAAATAACTCATTGAAAACCTGTTTTACCTCAAGCTTGTGAAAAATTGACATTGTAAAAACTGCAAAAGTTAAACCTGCAGTAATCATATACATGTATGTATTATATGAAAAAAAAAATGATATAACTTATAAACATATATAAGTATAAGTATATATATATAACTTATAACTTATAAACATATATAAGTATAAGTATATATATATAACTTATAAATGAAAATTACAGATACCGAGTTGTCAATGAAACAATATGGGAATCGGGTAAACATTGCATACAATTGACCTTACGCGGGAGCAGGTACCACGGAAAGGCAAGTATCCCATGTTCAACGGTCACAACCGCTAAGTATCCATTTTTAATTTAAAGGCAAAAAGAACGTTGAAGATAGATCTACCAACATTCAAAATTCAAACGTCGAACGACAGACGACCACATGGCTAAATCAAAAGGAGACAATACTTCAACAGCGATCAACACAACAACACATAATACTAAAAATGAAGTAACGTGCTAAATATCGGGGATGAGTTCAGGTGCTGCGGAAGGGTAAGCAACTTATGTTTCACTTGTCGTGCCTTGGTAACGAACGAATGAGTAAAATCCGAAAAATAAATTGTCGTAAACGAGAAAGTAGGTTAATAATGAAAAACAAAATGAATAGGCTATCAAATGATTAAATAAATTAATCGTGCTCCAGAAAGTCGAATTTATAAAGCTTTACGTACCAAACTGATGGAATTAACTTTTACATTAAAAATGCCATCAAAGGCCTTTGCTTTAAAATTTGCATAACACTAACAGTGTGGCAAAGCTTGTCATGTGAAAAAGAATTTTCAATAAACTACTCACGTGACGAGTAACCATGTGACTTGATTTGTATGCATGGGTGGTCTGATACCAAAAATATTCTCTTAATGTGAAAAGCGAATAATTTATGTCTCGGTTCCTTAAGTATTGTTTACGTACCTCGCATGAAATATATTAAAAGAGAGACAGAGAGAAATGCATTATGTAAATAAAAGTTGCTTTTGTGTTCAATAATGTTCATAATGTTGCATGCTTCGTTGTTTTACGACAACACATGTGTTTTAATCTGAACACCACTGTGCTGCAATAAATGCAAACGATGACGTCGTGATGCTATGTTGGTATTGGTATTGTTGTTTAACGTCCAACTCAAGGATATTTCACTCATATGGAGATGTGGTGTCATGATGTCGTGTTAAACGCACGCGTGACTATTCACTATTGAATAACGGTAGCCCAAAAACAAGATACTCTCCCACACTTGGCCATGAAAGAAAATGTTTACCCGTGAAAAGATAATTTTGTCTTTCTTACGGAAAAACAACTCGCGCGCTATGACGTCGCTTATAGGAATTTAATGGCTGAAGTTCCGTGTGTACATACATTGAAGTCGTGGAAATTTGGGAGAAAAAGAATCAAACATGAATGTGTTGAGTGGAAAAGGAAATCTAACCCGTCGTGGTAATAATCTGAAAGTCCAACCCTTGGATTAGACAAACAAAATCTTATCACTCGGGTTGAGATTCTCCTGTCCACTCATCACACCCATGTAAGATTCTATTGGTCCAAATGTTCAAATCTAGATCGTGCATGTCTTATGCAGAGTGTCTGATGATAATTGTTTACTGTAAATCTAGAAATTTTAGCAAAATTTTACTTACGCGAATTTGTGGTCTAGCTATGAATGGCAATATTTTCGCGACTTGCAGGTAAAGGTCCTTTTTTGTCTAGTGCACGTTTATGTCAGGGTTAAATTTATAGTATTAATCGATATGCTTATATTTGTAGGTACTCTCGCGAATAAACGTGAAATTAAAATTCTCACGCATAAATTACGATTTGCAGTACATCACGTGAACTGTTTTTCTGTTCCTACTCTATAATATTTCAGATTGACTTTTCTGTTATTACCGTGTATGTCTCTTCTGTCATATACTATGTTCCATTGACCTTAATTTTTTTTTATCCTTAAGCACTTATCTTGTTGAGTAAAAAAATCACTAAAGTTTTATTTGCGAGAATTTTATTTTCGCGTTTTTTCGCGCGAGCACTTACAAGCTTAAATTTTGATTCTTGCTTAATATACTAACGGTAGGATAATATGCACAATATAACATACACTATTGACTTAACATGCACACACGCAAAATAAAGTGTCGTGAATAATTGCATACCTATCTATTCGCCAAAATAAAGTTCCGCGAAAATTTCTGGATTTACAGTATTCTATAAATAAGACCGCATATCTTCATCAGTTTTAATTAAGCTTTGTTTTGTACAATTGAAAAGAATATCAAATTTCATGCAAAGCAAATTCTTTTTGGGAAAATTTTTGCCGGGACTTGCAAACATTAACATGAGGTCATAATGTTAATAATCAAAATGAAGACCAAGTATGAATCTGAGGCATGAACAAGTTTTCAATTGTTATCACCAATGAGACATTCCGTTAGCGAGTATTAGGTGATACATGTATTTTGAAAATCGTGGCTAAGAAAAGTGATGCGAATCGAAAGATCCGTGTTGGAGTTGCGTAGCGGCACTCCGCGGTTGGCCTTCCCTGTCGTTCGGATGAGACAGTAAAAACCGAGGCTCCGTGTCACAGTAGGTGTTGGCACGTTAAAGAACCCTCCTTGCTCTACGGCCAGCAGTGCCGAGCATAGACAAAATGTGCATTCCTTCACCGGCACAAGGTGACGTCTCCATATGAGTGAAATATTCTTGAGTGGGACGTTAAACAATAACACCATACCACACCATATCATGAGAAAAGTGACTTTCCTTCGGAGTTTGTCCAAATGAAGAATGACGTAATATTAAGAAAAGCACATTACAGCGATGACCAAGTAAAGACCTGAAAAAGCTGAAAAATGCAAGCAAATGATTGAAATTGAAAGATAAAATATCTGAAGACTTTATTTTTTCTCCTTTTCCTTGATATGCAAATGACCCAAATTATCTCGTTTTCACCTAGATGACCATTCAAACTTAGTAACTAATGAAAATGTAAAGGAAAAGTAAGTTTATGGTAAGGCTTGTTATGACAATATTTATCTAATACCTTATTCCAGTATAACATCCCATGGCTCACCACAAATCATTCTACGTTGACAGTACTCAATGTCGTAATAGATGTATAGCAAAAGCCAACTTTCGCTTAGCTAATGAATATGTAATACTATCTTATTTTACTTATCAGACAAACGCATTTTTGAATTGAAATAGGATAATACATCAGATATATACATGGACAACTGTTATCTGATTAAAATTTACGAAATTAAAAGCACTGTTATGATTTATTAAACCATAAATAATGACTTTTTTCAAATACACACAAATACAAGGTTTTATGTGTATATCTGAGTATCAGTCGTACAACTATGATATATAACAGGCACCTGATCCCACCTCTGGTGTGTCCAGGGTTCCATGTTTGCCCGACTCATTATTTTGTATTCCTCTTAGGAATTGATCACTGTCATCATCATCATCATCATCATCATCATCATCATCATCATCATCATTACTACTACTACTACTACTACTATTACTACTTCTACTACTACCTCGCCTCTAGTCGGCGCGGGCTCGATTCTGACTAGGATCTAATTTGATTATTTGAAAAGTTTGCCAGTTTACTTCCGGAATGCTGTTGGTCTTTTCCCGTGTTCATTTGTAACCGGACTCTATCCACTACTTATACAAACTGGCCGCTTCCAGGCTAGAGTGACTGAAAAATTACCGAGTGTGGAGTAAGGCAAAAAAAAAAAAACGAATGAACGAACATACACTTTAATTTTGATATTCAACAATGCGGTGCCATTTTTCTTGAAATGATGTTACTCGTCCATTTATTATGTTGGTAATTAAAATTACTTTACTAATTTGATATACCTTGTTTTTTGTTGCCTTAACATCATTTTTAATAGCTACTTAATTTATTGCGGTTTTATGTCTAATTTTCATATAATTTATCAAATGGTACATATAGATCACAAGAGAGTCAATGTCTTCCAACATTGTGCGCAATACAATTAACTAATGCAACACAGTGAGTGACCAGTTGTTGCATCAAATCAAACAATCGGCCAATAATTGATGAAATGGGGGAGGAGAGTTAAGTAATGTAAATATTGTAAGGTAGCCCTGAGGAATCTGTTAAAAAAAAGTATTATTTTCGCCCACTTTTCATTTATAATTTGTCTATGGTGATAGTAGCTATTTTATTTGGAATACTTAAACCTGCAAACAATTTGATTTCATCCCCTTGAGGATAGTATGAAGGTTTTCATTCAGTATTGTCTGGACTGATCAGTTCAACTGCAGAGTGACGTATCATGTTTGATTCTGACGCCAGGTGAAAGAGATATAAAGCAATACAGCATATGACTGAATATTCAGGTTAATTGTAACATGGTAAAGTTGGTCGTTGATTAGTCGTATTGTTATTTAACATCCAACTCAAGAATGTTTCACATATATGGAGATGTCACCGTATGCCAGTGAAGGACAGTAGCGTAATTTGAAAAGGATCCCAATTTCGCAGAGGTTCTGGGGAATCGAAAATTAGTGCCCCACTAAATATATATACGATTCTCTTCCTCCTTGCTGATAGTGTGCAAATATCCATATGAGTCTGCCCACATACCTCGGTTATTTTAAATTCTTTTTTTTTTTTCGCGAGCACTTAATTTTGCGAATTTGACATTTTGTACAAAATCGCAAGAAGGTAAAAGCACAAGCTAACAAAGCCTAAAACTTAAATTTGTCTTGTTCCAGTTTCCCAAATGCCAATACAATATCTGGCTCAATGCTATTATCAAAGAATATTACAGAAGAAATGACAAATTGAACATATCGTTCTCAGTTTGCTATCTGGAAGTTAATAATCAAATGTATTGTATTCTTTTTCCAACTACATGTGTACTGATTATGCAATTATATACTAGTACCATTACTAAGCATTATCAATTGTGTTGCAATTCATGGTTGATGTTTCTTTGATAGTTGTAATCATGTTTGATTTCCCACTCAAGAATATTTTACTTCTACGGAGGCGTCACCGTGTGCCGGTGAAGGGCGATAAATTTTGCCTGTGCTCGGCACTGCTGGTTGTAGAGCAGGGAAGGTTATTAAACGTGCCAACACCTACTGTGACACGACCTCATTTTTACTGTCTCATCCGAAAGACAGGGACGGCACACCGCGGAGTGCTTGGAATCGAATCCCGGACCAATCGACTAGAGGTTGAACACGCTGACCATTAGGCCACGAAGATCGATTATGCAACTACATGTTTATATATAATTACTAAGCACAACGAATTGTTGCAAATAAATTTCTTAAAATCTTAAATTTCTTATTTGTCATGAAAAGTATATTATACCGAATAATTTAATACGTTTAGATGATCTACATCTGTTAAATCCATAATAAATATTTACCTATTATTATTCCACAATTGTCTGATCAATTAAAGCCGAGAACTTAAAATCCTCGAGGGTGTCGACTCGCGAAATTACGCGAATAATAAGTCCTCGCTATTATTTAAGAGGCTACAGTCTTGAAGCTTTCAAGGTCCATGATTGGAATGGATTGAAATTAAGTTTCGACTGGTGACATCTGGACACATGTAACGTGTTTTGAAACGCCCCCTTTTACTGGACGTCCAAGTGATCAATGACACACATAAAGAAAAACTTGTCTGTTTCCTAATATAGAACATCTAGTCGTCTGTCTTTTTGTATGAAATAAATGATCCCGTAAGAGTAAATGTCCCCTTGTTTCAATGGTCTGGCAGTGGATAATTTAGATGATTGTGACGCATGTCCATTTATATCACAGTGTATAAATACCTTTATAGAGAGCTATTTTAGTTTTTTGTTTTTGTTCAGGTGAGAAGACGTATGATGTAGAGAGAGACAGGTAGCCGATCTACTGGTCAGATGAAGGACTTGTCTTTGTATGTGCCTCGTACATACCTGAACGTTTATACACCCATGTAATGTAAATCTAGTTATGTATTTATTCACCCCTTAGTCACTCATTTACATTCCACTAGTTTTTGTTTCTTTTTCTGTGCAGTAAACTAAGATATTTTCACGAAGTCGATATAGATATGAAAACATCAGGGCAATTGTCACATTGTGCCTGTCAGTGTCGAAAACGAAAATATCACTTTTGCGTGAAGTTCTCTCGTTCTTCAAAGCAGTGAAGTAGAAGGTACCAAGGGACATTGCAAATTTAATAAGTCAACGACAGACAATACCGTGGCCAAACCAATGCATCATTTTCTCCGCAGGCCTTAAATAATATTATACAATCTCCTTTCTCTATTCATTGATTCATTTTAAAAACTATTTAATAATTCACTAATTTTTTTTTTTATTTTGTACTATCGCTGAAAAAGGAACAAACAACAACAAAAAACCCCCCAAAACAAAAAAAATCCAAATTGAAACAAAAAATTAAAACAACAATCAAACAAACAAACAAAAAAACAAATAACAAGTCAAGCTTAAATTCGTTACTGAACTAAACAGTTTTCCTCAAATTGAAATACGTGTATATAATTTTGTAAATACAAGTAAATTAAGTGTTAAATACATTACAGCATGTGGATCTACATCATCCTATTTAAAACTCAATAACAGTTTGTATATTTCTTTGGTATATCTATTTAATTAATCGTACTTAAATCTTGAGTATCATACTCCACGTCTTTTTCAATAATTCTAGCTGCTGAAATTGCAACTGACAACTTAAATCATCGTAGTTCGATTGTATAGTTAGCGCATATCATTGGTATTACATGAAGCCAATAGCTAATTCTAAAAAAAAATATTGATCTACAAACTTGCAGAAGAATTGAATACGTTTCCGGAACACCTGAACTCATCCCGGTTTTAGTGGATATCTTGATACTCTATCTTTAGCTTTAAGTGTTTGTTGTGTGAATCATTATTTGTCTGATGAATTTTGAATGCCCCTTTTTGTTTCTTCAATCTTCCCTTTTCAACACAAATCGAGGAACATGTGATTCTTAATACAACATATTTCAGCACTTTGCTGTTCTACAGCATTTGTAGATATGCTTAAGCATGAAATTAATTGCGGTAAGTGTTGAATCTAGGAACTGAAAAGGGCACACAATTTCATATGCAAAAGGGCACTTATAACACATGAAAATTGGTTTTGAGGGCACCTACACAATTATGTGTGCTTTTATAATCTCCACATACTCATTTAAAATACCTTTCATTGAATCATAATAGAACACCTTTTGCCTAAAAAATAGACAGATTTAATCATTTTTATCTTGTTCAGTCCTAGAGGTCATATATTTGGTATAGGAAAGGCATGGCACTGACAAAAAAGGGCATGGTGTTTCAGAAAAAGGGCGTGGCACAGCGCCATGCTATGTTGCTCTAGATTCAACACTAGGCTAGGTAACACACCTCCGTTATTGTACTATATATGTCGTATGAAGTCATTCTCAAAAGATGTGAATATCATGCTTTCAAAAAACAAAAATTCTCTCATCTTTCTACTCGTTTTAGTGTCATACATTTCTTTTGATTATACAAACAACAAATGTGTTTTGGCATATCATTGCAGTAAACGCCTTCAAGTTATAGCCATATATTTTCGTAACATGACATAACCTTCATATGAACCGTATTTGTGCGGTTGAGAAAATACGTTTTCCAATAGGAAGGAGATTCTTTACAGCGCTACTTCACTTCGCATTACGTGGTAATACCTTTGCGCATCATCAGTTCATCAGTTAAGATTTTTTTTACGAAAGACATTTTTTATTATTTTTTTTTATTTTAAATTTCTTTATTTCTTTTTAAATTTTTTTCTTCTATTCATTTATTTATTTATTTATTTTTATTTTTATTTATTTTATAATTCTTCTTCTTCTTCCTATTATTATTATTATTATTATTATTCCTCTTCTGTTTGCCGTATTGACAAAGCCGTAAAACCATCAACGTTGACGGGGTAATTTTCATAGGAAGTGAACGGATCGGAATTTTCGGAGCTTTTTTGAATAACATTAAATTGCAGATATCGGTTCACTGTTCGTTCATGATACAATACAATAAAACTGCGTTATCGTCCACTTGTACATGAAGACCACCTGAAGTGTCTATGTACAAATTAACCTTTAAATGAACACTAGTTCCCTATAAAGACCAGCTTTCTTGTGTTCCTAGGGATGTGGTTAAATAAAAGTTTCACTGTTGTCAAGTTATACAGGGAAATCACTTTTAATACTAGATTTTCTAGTTGTTCCATGTCCGTCATTTTCGTTATTCTAGAATCGACTTACCGCGCGAGACCAAAACAAAGGTTCCGACAAGGGTACTTCCGGTTAAGAATAATTTTACATTTGTGATATTTTATCTGCCCCGTAAAAGTACAAGGGTTGTAACTTAATGCATGATAGACGTCTCACAGGAGACCAAACTATGAAAAATGTATCACATGAACCTTAATGTAAAAAACAAACAAAAAACAAAAAAAATATGGCAAAACTAAACCTTGCTACGACATCTTACATACAGCGGAATTGCATATGTCGGACCAGTCGCTTGAGGCGTACATAGTTCCGGAATGAATGACGAGGATCCGGATGAACTCGAAACTCCTATTGTGGAACATGCTAAGATATCCAGTAAGTTTATGAATTCTTTGTAAGAAAGTTATACAATATAACCAACTTAAATTGAACTCCGATTTTTTTTGAAATCATGCTTAATTTGAAATTATTTTAATTTCCCGTCTGAATGACTTGAATACTATTTCAATCCTGTTATTGAAAACCCTGTTTGGTTGAAATAAAAAATCATTCTTCTTCCGTTTCAGTGTATTCGGGTTCGACTATATTTGTTTTCCAACTTTTTTTTCAGCGACGACCACTTCCGGTTGTTGAATAATTTCTATCATCTCATTGAATCCTTTGGTCTCATTGCTGATTAGATTCCAAGAATTTACAGTACACTTGTATCAAGGTATCTCTATCGATTTTTTACTTGTACGTCGAGTACATCCAGTTGCCTGTTGTAAATAACACTATTAATGGATTGGCTGGCTATATAGTTGTTTAACGTGTCACTCAAGAATCTTTCACTTATATGGAGACGTGATCGTAAGCCGGTGAAGGGCAACACATTTTGCCAATGGTCGGCACATATGGCCGTAGAGGAGGGAGGTTTTTTTTTAACGTGACGAAACCTAGTGTGACAGGCGCCCTCTGTTATTTACTGTTTCATCTGAAAAACAGGGGCAGACAATCGCAGTATGGCTCGTGCTCGAACCCCGGACCTCATGGTCAGGGTCCAGTTGCTCATCAGCAGCTTAAATTTTAACCATCAGTTAAACAAACTAAGGTAAAAAATAAAGCTTAGAAATAAATTCTGTGAATAATCAATTTTATGATTAAGGTTAAATTGAAACCTTGGTTAGACAATCTATCAAATTGGTTAATGTTTCCAAACTCTGGGGCTCGGTTACATTATTTCTACAAGCCTTGACTATATTTATACCTTGGTTAAATTTAACCAGCAGTTGAACAACTGGGCCCAGAAATCGAACACGCTAACCATTAGGCCACGACGACTCCATGGATGACATCATGAATGGGTGTCTTCATAAACTTATCACAGTACTGATGACGTCAAAATCGAACGTTTTGACTTCAGCCTGATCTTGTGCGGAGGAACGTCGCTATAAAGGTATCATCAAATAAAGTTTCTGAGATTTGTGACGTTATCGCCGATTTGTGAAGAGAATGTTATAAGGTATGGTACGGTACGGTATGGTATTGTATGGTAGGGTAGGGTAGGGTAGGGTAGGGTATGGTATGATATGGTATGGTATGGTATGGTTTGGTATGGTATGGTATGATATGGTATGGTATTGTTGTTTAACGTCCCACTCAAGAATATTTCACTCATATGGAGACGTCACCGTGTGCCGATAAAATGCTACAAATTTTGCCTGTGCTCTGCACTGCTGGCCGTAGAGCAGGGAGGGTTCTTTAACGTGCCAACACCTTCTGTGACACGGGACCACGGGTTTTACTGTCTCATCCGAAAGACAGGGGCGGCCAACCGCGGAGTGGCGCTACGCGGCTCGAATTCGGATGTTTCGATTCGCTGTCCATTTCATCGGCTAAAGATTTTCACCTTTGCATCAGCGGGTTTTGTGGTTATTACTCAAAATAATATGAAAATCACAATTACCTAGATACCAACCGCCAGGCGAATCAGAAGACAATATGGTATTGTATGGTATGGTATTGCTGTTAAACGTCCCACTCAAGAATATTTCACTCATATGGAGACGTCACCGTGTGCCGATGAATGGCTACAAATTTTGCTATGCTCGGCACTGCTGGCCGAAGAGCAGGGCTGGTTCTTTAACGTGCCAACACCTTTTTTGACACGGGACCTCGGTTTTTACTGTCTCATCCGAAAGACAGGGACAGTCAACCGCGGAGTGGCGCTACGCGGCTCGAACCCGGATCTTTCGAAACCCGGAATTTTCGGAACCCGGATCTTTCGAAACCCGGATCTTTCGATTCGGAGTCGAACCCGCTAACCACTCGGCCACGGAGGCCAATCAACAGACTATACAAATTTGATAAATATCGGAAAAAACCCGATCCCTGACAGCAGTTTTCACTGTCCAAGCTTCCCACAAATCTGAAACAATACAGAACTTTCGAGTAAGTCGGGACTACCGTTGTGATCCTGAATGTATTTTCACTAGTCACGCAAACTTGGAAAAATGTTCCTCAAATCTAATTGTGTTTGAAGGTAACACAAACGGTTCCAAAAGCACAATCAGCCTTGGTGTCTTGAAGGTTCTTGGTTCGATTCCCGATCTGTATGGAAATTTATACGCTGTGAAGTTAAATATGAAAACCGGAAGTGTATATGAGGTATAAGATCGGCAAGATGACAATAAATTCAGAATCATAACGGTAATCTGGACTAAGCGGAAAGTCCGCTATTAACGTTACATTCAGGTACATCGACGACGTTCTGCATCTGACCTAGAGGGGCCGCCTTAGTACGGTGATTAGCGGGTTCTTCTCCTGATCGAGAGTTCGTGAGTTCGAATCCGCGCCTCGGTTTGCAGTCCTTGTCCTTCGGATGAAATAGAAAAAACCGAAGCCCCGTGTCATACTGGGTGTCGGCACGTTAAAGAACATCCTTGCTCTAAAGGCATAAGTACCCTGCATTGGCCAAATATGTCGCCCTTACCGGCACACGGTGACGTATCCAAATAAGTGAGAGACTCTTGGGTTTGACGTAAAGCAACATTACAAACATCGAGAACAACTTCTGACCTAGATGCAATTCTTTTGATTGAGGAGAACGGTCAACTGGACACTTCCTGATATGCCAATCGTGACAATACGACTTTCATGTCACCAACTTCCTTGTTCCTGAGTGACAAGATTCCGTCCTCATTTTACAAAATAGAAATTATAAATTCAAAGTTAGGATTCGTCATCAATACAGCATCTAAATCTGACGTACATTGAATATACGCAACTTAAACTTTATGCTAGGATGGTCTCCCCTTATAAATGTTTTATGTAAAGTGCCACCAGTCACTCAGAGGAGAGATTGTCTTTTTGTATGCTTTAAATCGTCACTAAATGGAAGTTTGGGGGTTGGTATTGGGATCCCTTGGTAATATGACCCCCCTATATAATGTTCGATAAAGATACATGAGTATTCAGGGGGTACAACGATATTTCAAATTTATTGACACGCTTTCAACAACAAGATTTATTATTCAGGACCTTTGCACATGCAGAGTAGTTTGCTCTTGTGATCGAACTCAAGATGTTTTCATGGGAACAATTGCGTCGGTTGTGGTATGCTAACAGGGAATATTGACTCCGGGACTCCATCTTCTGATATATATGTCGTGTGGATTCCTGTTTTTAATGTTATTCCTTTTTGTTTTAGGCATGGTTGTGTCTGTTTGTCGTTTTTTGACTTTTGAATCCCCTTGGCATCATTAAAGATGCCCCTTTTTCTTTTAGAACATGCATATAGACCTGTATGTCATTAATAAATGCACATGTTCATTCCTTGACATGGCTTGTTTTCCATGGTTTTAAATAGAGCGTTGCCGGTGAAGTGCGACAAAACTGGACCATGTTCGGCACTTAAAGCTATTGAACAGTGGGGGTTCTTCCACGTGACACGAAACCTTGGTTTTTACTATCTCACCAGTGTTAAGCTGGTTTGATCCCAAGACCTCACGATTCGATCCCATGACCTCACAATCGGAATGCGAACAAAGAAACCACTAGGCCACTTTGGATTTCTGTTCCTCCTAGACGACTC
>JACSZP010005962.1:0-11252 GCA_016161895.1 Pinna nobilis | reverse complement strand
ATATATCCGTCATAACACTAAGTTTTCCTGAGTGCATATGACATCATGAAAATATATGTTTATATTTGTTTTATAGAGATATTAATTATGTTACGTCATAAAGATAACATGACGTCATAATACACACTGAAGTGGTTAATGTCCTACTCAAGAATCTCACTTATTATATACAGAGGCGTCACCACATGTCACTGAAGGGCTGCAAATATGGCCTGTGCTCAGCACTTACAACCATTCAGCAGGGAGGGTTCTTTAATAAGGTTCCAACACAGAAAGTGATCAAACCTACAATCTAATGATCTGAAAGGCAAACACCCTAACTACAGATATATGGTGGCTCTAAGAGGTCTGAACTTCTGACACTGGAAACGGGGTAGACGACATATCAGAAAAGGTGAACTTACAGGACAAGAACCACAGGGCATTCTCATTAGCCCAGTGGGAGGTATTAATGGGTTGACCGCTCTGTATAACTTGACTTGACCATCTCCCTTAGATCCCGCTTGACCAGCTACGATTGACCTTTCAACTTTTCCATCGTATATGAGAGTATCTAAAATTGTCTCTATATCTTCCACAGACAGCTGAACCTGTATGTAATACAGAAAAATAAATTGTATACTTACTTGTTTAGAAATAATAGGTAATCAGGCAGCAAGTAGGCATGCAAAAGTATTGATTGTTAAGTCATTTACCCCTGAAATCTAATGAACTCTTCCATCTCAATCTCAAATGCAGATCCAAATGTGTCTTTATGGATGAATGGGTCAAATAAGACAAAACATACCTAATCACTCATAAAATTTGCAAAAAGCAGCAGACAACTAAAACACACAGCATTGCCTGATTCTATGGATTATCATTTAACTGCTGTTCACATTCTGTGGGTTTTGCCAACAAATTTGATCTATTCACTTTCATCAATGACTTTGGGTGTATACTACCTGGTACTTATTTTCCTTGAATGGATTTGCAACAGGCATGGGCAACTTTGAAACAGACCCAAACCATTTGCAAGTGTAGAAGCCACATTGTAGCATTTAAACTGCATAATCTGTATGGGCCACTCACTCTTTAGTTTTTTCTATAAATAGGTTAATAGAAACATTAGAGCTTGGAAATATTACTGATCAGCAAAAATGTCTACAATGGAAATGCTTATTTCAAGAGAATTAGAATACAGATAGTAGCCACTTGCCAGCTCTAATTATTCTAAGTATAAAGGAAAATTTTTGTATACACTAAAATAGCTGAATAAATAGGTTGTTTCTGAGATGTAGGAATTCTTTGCAGTGGAAGAGAATACGTTGAGCGAATTCGCTACAGCAATAGAATTTAGGGCACTTTTGATGCATTATTGAAACAACGATGGAAAGTTTGAGGTGAAAGGCAAACATTTTGCCAAACAAGGAACCAAAAATCGTAAAATTTATATACAGAATACCTGGTACCTATGTGCCGTCTTAGAATACTCCTTAGACTACAGAAAAACAATTTTTGAGAAATATCCCTGTACAGAATGTATGGTTTCTGCCCTAAATACTGTGAAATAGTAATGAAAGTCACATGAACAATTGAGAGGTCAGACCTATCCCAAAAACGACGAATTCAGGGAAATAAATAGTCAACTCTGCAAATTACCATATCGCATGTAACAAGGTACCAGTTGTTACAAGAAGATTTCTACTCTCAGTGCACTTTTCGTGCATTAAATGTAGGCCTACTTTGTAATTTCAAATAACGAAGATCACCTATAATGAGATAATTATCTTGCTTCCTTCGTTATATGTGGAGTTGACTGTATATCTACTGACCTTGCTGATCCCTAACTCAGAAATGTATTTCCACACGTCTGACAGAGGTGTAAAAGAAGCATTTCTCTGTGCAATGGGGTCAGACTTCGTTTCCCGTGCTACAGTGGCCTTCAAAATGCAAAGAAAAAGGTTATGTACTAGAATTACATAAAAAATAGATATGTTGCTATAGAGTAAACAAATACAATGTACTTGATAAACAAACTTGAAAACAATCCAGCTGTATACGCTTAACAAATACAATCAAGGCTGATTCATGGCACCAATAGTCCCACATAGGGAACATGTTAGAATAACACATATAACTTACTAATAACATGTCATATAAGTTCATCAAATGTCTTTATCATTCCCTGAAAAACAATTGTTGATTAAAATCAATATTCAAATCATGCGCGGATCTAGAGGGGGGGGGGTAGATTCTCATTTGAACAGGGTTAGGTTGGACCCTGCCCTGGATTATATGGACCCCCCCCCCCCCTGGGAAAAAATCCTAGATCCGCACATGCAAATCCCTGAACAAAATACATTAAATACTAACCCTTTGCTCTAGATATTTGAAGCACTGCTGGTTCAAAACTTCAACAAACTCAGATTCAAAGTCTTGGTCACTATACCAGGCTCCTCCTGTTACTGACCGGTCTGGCTCTAGGTTGTAAAGCATATAAACTTTCTTCTTTGATGCCTGAAAAATTGAAATGTTCAAAGTTCAGCAAAACCTGTTTTAAAGAGACCACCTGGATATAAAGACCTCCTTGCTATAAAGACTACTTTTTGCTATCATTTCAAACTGAGAAGAAAGTACTCTATGTTCCAAATTTCTCAATGACTAAAGTGTCAGAATTATTCAATTAAACAGGTAAAGGGAGCAAACTCCCTTAATTAAACACCTCCCTCATTCCCATATTATGACCAATACAACTTGAAAAAATCAGTTTCCGGCTAATTGCATCTGGAAGATGAAGCATCTGAATTATTGGCACTCAGGTTAATAAGGTTCTTCTGTACTTGTTTTGGGCAGTGTCACTTATAGATTTCTACATCTGTCAGAGCGTCCAGCATATGCTTATATTTAAAGCCCTGCACAGGCAAATGACAACATCTCTATTTAAGAGAAATAATTTTTGACGGGAAGTGAAGCAACAAACAAACAGGAATCCTGAACTCTGTAGCATGAATAAGTTGTACTTACTGCCACTGATTTCACTGCCTTGATAAGCTTTTTGCTTTCCAAATTCTTCAAAATTTTGTTGACTTGTGTGAGCAATAAGTTGCTTTTGAAGCGAATATCCCTTATCCATATTCCTGAGGGAGATAACAAATTCATATAGAACATTATAAACACTAAAATATGAAGATAAAACATCATATGTACAAGCTTGGATATTCTAGCTATTACAGGTAAGAAATAAATTTCTCCCACACTTGCCCGTGAAAGACAATGCTTACGGTTACCCATAAAAAGATAAGTAAGTGTGGGAGAAAAATAATCAAACATGGATGTGTTGTTGGAAAAGGAAATCTAGACCCTCATGGTAAGAATCTGAAAGTCAAATCCTCGGGAAACCCTCGGATAAGACATACAGATTCTTACCAATTGGGTTGATATTACCCTGTCCACTCATCACACCCATGTAAGATTCTATTAATTCTAAACATTAATGCGGAAACTGACAAAGGAAGGAATGATAGGATAATGTTCATCTCACTAGCTTCAAGTGCGCTAAAAATTATAAACACAAAGGTATCGATCAACAAGACAACAGGACAGTGATGTATAACAGAGGACCACATACAAACCTGGTGAATATTGGATTGACAAGGAGCTTTGTTAATAAAGAGGTGGGATCTGGTGCCATGGAAAAGTAAGCATCCCCTACTGACCAGTCCAGCTGTGTTATCTTCGTTTTTTTTTTTTTATTATTATCATTATATGTGAACTTGTTGTTTTTAAATTAATTATTACTGATGAAAACACAAAGTTATCAAACATTAAAAAGCTCACCTGTAAGGCTTTTGAAATATTGACAACAAGAGGCCCAATGGGCCTTAGCAATCGCCTGAGAAACAAGCACCGCTGCGGACTGTTACTGGACAGATTTCCATGACTTACAAATTTTGTAGATATTGACATAACGATCACACACAAAAATTTGAAAATCATCTGATCCATACAGTCCTTATTGAGAAGATCAAACTTTTTCTCTACACAAGAATACAGTGAAACCTCACTATCAGGACTACCCTAGTGACTGGCTAAAACTGGTCTGATTAGTGAGGTGTTCTCCTAAGTGAGGTCGTCTTTAGGTGAGGTTCCATTGTACATTGTTTGTACAAAGGTTGGTCACCCTAGCTATTATAGTTAAGAAATAAGAACTCTTAACCTTAGTGTGAGAGCCAAGACCAAAAAAATGGCAACAGCATACAAACTCAAGTACTTCAAGAGCTAAGATATGATTTATCACAAACAGAAAAAGACAAACCTTTGTTAGAAGCTTCCTTGATTATCTGATAGACGAGTTTCTCTTGAGTATCACCTCCTTTCACCTGACTGAAGACAAATATAAGGCCATCCTTAAAAAGTTGTTGGCTTTATGTAACCTGACTCAGAATTTTATACTGTGAGTAGGCTGATGGGTAGGAGCTTTTTTTTAAAAATGATATGTATTATTATTACTTGGGGGGGGGGGGAGTGTTACTATATATGTATGTACAATATATAAAATATACTGGTGTGCAATGGGAAAATACCTGAAGTTAATTGAAAAAAAAAACCAACAATTTCCAGAATGCCAGGCAATAAAATAATCTTGGTGAGTAGGTTGCATTTGCACCATGTGACTGGAAAAATTCTTGTTCATGAGCAATAAAAAATAACCCCAAACAAAAGAATACTAGATGGAATTGAGATGGCAACTATCTCTAAGGACCCCCATAGGGCACTGATGTGTTAATTACAGTATTTTACTCATTCAGGTCCATGGAAAATTAAGTTTTCATCCCTGTAGTATGTCTGGTTTGAAGGATATGAAATAATCATAAATGTGTAGGCCTATCGGGCAAAGGAAGCACAAACACAATGGCACAAAGACATGATGGACACACAGACACAGCACAGACAGAACACATAGACAGGATGGACACACAAACACAAGATGGACTTAGAAACAGGATAGACACACAGACAGGTTGGACACACACACACGATGGACACAGGATGGACACATAGACAGGATGGACACACACACAATGGACATACAGACAGAATGCACACACATGATGGACACACACATGATGGACACACAGACAGGATGGACACACACACACACAATGGACACACAGACAATGCATACACACAATGGACACACACACACGATGGACCCACAGACAGGATGGGCACACACGATGGACTCACAGACAGGATGGACATGCACACAGACAGGATGGACATGCACACAGACAGGATGGACACACACACGATGGGGCACACAGATAGGATGGACACACAGACAGGATGGATTCATACACATGATGGACACAGACAGGATTGACACACAGAGAGAATGGGCACACAGACACATGATTGGCACACCGACACAATACATGTATACACACAGACAGAATGGATATACAGACAGGATGGACACACAGACGGGATAGACTTTTATCAAAATAGGGCTCCTGGCCTTATAGTAGCTGGAGTCTAATTAACCCTTCAACACCACAGTCCAAAATGGACTGGTCTAAGACAACAAAAAAAGAGCATACCATTTCAATACTTGGGGTTGAAAGGGTTAACAAACTGTCATCTTATTACCTGGAAGCATCTGCATCTTTCAGTCGATATGTAAGCTTGTTTCCACTTCTTAACAGGTCAATCTTACCCTAGAAATATGAATAAGGGAATCACAGTATATATACTACAGGCAGATTAAATCATTGTTAATTCTATTTCCCAAATAATGGATAAATAGTTACTAGTTACTAAATTAAGTAATCAAATACTGATACTGAACTTTAAAGATACACTATAATTTGACCATTTCCAGTTTTCTTTCTAAATTATACTTCATGTGATGATGTGACAATTGTTAAGCATTAATTTGTTTATGTTATATGGTATGGTATTGTTGTTTAACGTCCCATTCAAGAATATTTCACTCACATGGAAACGACAATGTGTGCCGGTGAAGGGCTACAAATTTTGCCTATGCTCGGCACTGCTGGCCGTAGAGCAGGGAGAGTTCTTTAACGTGCCAACACCTACTGTGACACGGGACTTCAGTTTTTACTGTCTCATCCGAAAGACAGGGACAGCCAACCGCGGAGTGGCGCTACACGGCTTGAACTCAGATCTTTCGATTCGCAGTCGAACACGCTAACCACTCTGCCACGGAGGCCCCTGTTTAATGTGTTTATGTTATAACAATAACACTAAACTGAAAGTACAAGCAGGCTACACTTTTACTTGGTCCAAATAAAAAGAAAGATATGAGAAAATCAAAATTGTTTCTCGTCCATACCTTGTGCTGGTTTTATGTATGAATAAGTGAGTAAGACAAAGGCTAGGAAAATGCTAATCTGGCGATACTCATACTATTTTATTAACCGTAAGTTGTAGGGGTGAATCAATTTATTGATACGTACATGTATCAATATTTACTTGTGTATCGATACTCCATACACCGACTGTCCAATACAGGTATACAAGTTTGGCCCTTGATTTTGATTAGATCATTTAGGGATCTGTATATATCTCTTATAGTTAATATAAAAGTGCTGACTACCATTTATTGCTGATCCTCAAAAAGAAAACTGTCAACACGCATAAGTGGTGCCTGGTAGCATTTTGTGAGAGATCTGAATGATAAAGCTATTCTTCTTGTTATAGTTGGAGCTAATGGGTTCAGACAAACCCTTTCTATCTATTTTGTTCAATTAAGTTATAGAAAGACATATTTTTGTTGCTTTTATAAGTCATTTTAGCATGAATATTCAAAAGAATTTCTATATCCAATATATCATAATAATGGTGTATTGTAAGTTAAAATATTGTTTCGTATCAAAGTTCTCCCATCAATACACAGCCCAAATAAGTTGTAGATGCATTCAAATTAAATTAAAACATTAATAAAAATGGAAAAGATCAGTATCTCTAAAGTCTCATATTTTGAGCTGATTCTCAGTGCTAGTAGTGGTCAAAGTAATAATTTGTCACTTACCGTTGATAGTAGTCTATTGATAATCTTCATTCTGTGTTGTGTGTCACATTGTGGAATCTCTTTCTGTAAAACAGTATCTGTTATACCTCCTGGTGAACTCTGGCACAACATAAAAATCCTACAAATAGAGTTATAAATGTAAGGGATGTTTATGTATCTTAAGTTATTTGTTTTAATACATGTAAATTTGATCACTCACTCACTTCAAGGGCAAAATTCCAAAAACTGGGAACAGGAATTTTTGGTTGAAAATTTGGGCAAAAGTGAATAACTTGCAAAAGGAAAAGAACCCATGATACAATACGGATTCAAACTGGAAAAAAGGCATGCAAAAACACGCTTTTATGGTTTTACAAAGGTACACATGTAATTGATGATGGAACTAAACAGGTGTAGGTATTGATAATGTCTAGTTCAATGCCAAATGGATTCCACTACCAGTATGCTCCATGTTTAATACAAATATTCACAAAAAATAAGTGATTGTCAGACTGGGATTCAAAGCTAGCTAGGTCCCCTGCTTACAGTGCAGATATTCTACCAACAGAGCTACTTAGTAAGAGAAACCTAACCCTATTATACTTTTCCACATTCCCTGTTTGAGATTTCTTTTGATGAAAAAGCCCATTGGGCCACATCGCTCACCTGAACATTTCACAGAGAAGCAGAAATTTTGGATTTACAATGTATCACTATTGAAAGTTATGGACAAAGATGAACCTCTCATTTGTTGTACTTTTGGTCCCTATTGTGACCCCATCTTGACCCCGCAGCTACAATTTGAACGAACTTGAATCTACACTATATAATGATGTTCCCATATTAATTTGATGAATTGTACACTTGCTGTTCTTCAGAAGAAGATTTTAAAAGATATTTTCCTATATAAACCTATGCTAATTTTGGGCCCCTATTGTGGCCCAATCTTAACCCTGGGGTCCACCATTTGAACAAACTTGAATCTACACTATATGATAATGTGCCCATGTCAATTTGATGAATTGTACGTTTGCTGTTCTTGAGAAGAAGATTTTTAAAGATATTTTCCTACATAAACATGTTAGACTTAAGGCCCCTATTGTGACCCCATCTTGACCCCAGCAGCCGCCATTTGAACAAACTTGAATCTACACTCTATCAGGATGCTTTCACATAAGGTTAGTGATTTTTTGCTCCAGTGGTTCCAGAGAAGAAGATTTTTAAAGACATCCACCCATTTTTTAATGTTTCTCAATTATCTCCCCTTTGATTAGGGCCTGACCCTTCATTTGAAGAAACTTGAATCCCCTTCCCCTAAAGATGCTTTGTGCCAAGTGTGTTTGGTTGAAATTGGCCAAGTGGTTCTTAAGAAGAAGTTGAAAATGTTCAAACAAGAAGTTGAAAATGTTCAAAGTTTACAGACGGACGGCCGGACAGATGGACGGATGGATGGACGTACAGACAGACTATGGAAAAAATGTGATCAGAAAAGCTCACTTGAACCTTCGGTTCAGGTGAGCAAACAAGACTCACGACACTATGTCTATGGTGAATTGTTTACATAGCTGGAATGGATATCATTGGTCAAGTTTCAAGAGCTAGATTCCCATTGACTATGTAACTAGACACATCGCTAGTGATTTTTTTCACATATGCAGTTCTAATGAAGGCTATGTATGAATTCAAAATGAATTGAATGAGATTGAATCTTGTTTGTTTTCATCCTTTTTATGACTCCGAAATTAAAATTCATACGAAGCTGATTAAAAAGTTTTATTTGTTATTAGCTTGGCCTTCTGTGAAATGCCTTCCATTCAATGAATAATGGTCATTGCACTTATTATGGACTTGAGATAAATGAAATAGATTTAGATTCTATAATCAATAGATGGGTTTCCATAAGCATTATTTTCCAAGAGTTATTCCCCTTTGGTGGCCATTTTGTGTTTCAGCACAGAAACTTTCTTCTTTAAGAAACCAAATTTGATGACATAGTAGGCCTACATGTAGTAGTAAAAAAAACCATCATAATTTTTATCACAATTACTGTCATGTCGGCTAATTCTGCACGTCGGCTAATACGCCATTGCTCTAATTTGCGACCAAAACGGTCGCATTTGCGACTAAAATTTTGATTTTGCGACCAAAATTTGAACAAACTCGAAAAAGTGCGACCAAATCTCAAAAGTCCGTATTATCCGTTTTTTTTCGTTTTATCTGAATCCGTTTTCGTTCATACAGATAACTCTTGATTGTTTTGTACTGTGTCCGTGGTTTAACCATCTGTGTAACTATGGCCACTTCAAAAAGAACGCTGGCCAACTTCGGCTTTGGTGTTCCAAACAAAACTGTCAAAAAATCAAAAATCGAATATGAGCGATTTGTCGGCAGACAATTCTGATAAAGCAACATCTTCTAGCTCCACGTCAAAACGCACAACACCTGCAGCGAAATGGTTACAAGAATTTTCTTGGTTACGTTATCGAGAAGGGCGAATGTTCTATAAAAAAAAAAAAAAAATTTTTTATGCGAACAATACCCTTCAATGGCCGGTGGATCTGACTTTGCTACGATTGGATCCACATCATTTAAACTTGAATTAAAACTAAAATTTATCATCTCAACCCCACGCAAAGCCAGTTGCAGGGGCTGGCCAGTCCAGTGAGTTAAATACAGCACACCATAGTGAATAAAGAAATATTATCAGAGAACCTGTCTTTTTTTCACTACAAAAGTGTGATTATGTATCAATGTTAAGTTTGTGTATATATAGATTTGTATTATATGGCGACTAAAATTTTGAAAAGGCGACCAAAAATTTGAGATGGTCGCCATTTAGCGACTAAAAGTCTCATGCTGCTTAGAGCACTGTACGCCGGTTTTGAGATACTTTCCCTTTGTAGAACTCTTCTGCGTGAAGATGCGATTAGCTGGCTAAGTGTGCAGGAAGGTGGAACTGTTATCGTTTGACTGCTACGCGTGTATCTGCATATTAATATTATTATTTAGATATACCTCATGCTAACGTTATCAAACGAATATATTTAGGTATCTTCACCTACTAGAGGTCGAATTTCATTCTTTTCCACCATGAAATAGAGCTCTACGTTTGTGGCAATGCTATACCCTTTGATTACTTTGAAAAATAGTCCCACCTGCTTTGTTATGCAACGTCCAAATACGCCTCCAAAACAAGAAGAGTTACAATCTCAAAACTCCCGTATTCTAGGCGTATATGAAATATTACGTCATAACTTGCGAAACATTGAAAACACAGTTAACACAGCATTACTCGCTTCTTAAAACCTGGCCTAAGAGCATACTTGTTCTTGAAACAAACTATACTACAGCACCAGCGGCAGCATCGACGTGTGACCTACTTACATTGACCATGTTTTGGAATTTCCATGCTGTATGTCGGATGACAAAGACTTAATTTTGAATGGAGCGCAGAATTAGCCGACCTCATGTCCATTCATTGACACTACGGTGTCTATATAATTTCCGTAAAAGGCGAAAAATTGAATAGGGCCTAGTTACAATTTGAGAAAGTCACAACGATCTGAAGTATTAAAGATCACTCTAAAACTTGGACACAAATTTAGTTGCCACTTTCATTTCAAAACTGACATAATCTTGATAAATGTGCTTAGGGGTGCAGAATTAGCCGACAGCCTTGTACTTGTTCAGATTAATGAAGACCTGAAACACTGGTAAATATTACACCCCAAACAAGTTTTTAAAACTATCGAAACTTAAATGATACTTCGTTGAATTTGGCTAATTTATGCAGGAAAATTTACCAGCTGCCACAAAACATGGCCAACAAAGGGAAATAAATCTTACTAATGGAAAACCATCCATAGCCATAGGACCCATTTCCAAAATAAATTTATTGACTTACATGTAGTAAGAAAAATGTATTTAAAGTTGACCACTTTGTCCAAACAACATCCCAGGAATAAGAATATCCATTGACAAATAAACTAGTCCTATGGCCTATCTGATTAATAAGTTGTTGAATGCAAAGTGAAAATAGACATTCATGATGAGACACAACACGCCACACGTGCTGACTTTTTGTAAATGATATTGTGTACGGTGAATTGTACCTTGTTTCAAAATCGACTTCCTCAACGCCCATGGGTTCTTCTTTAACAACTGCCGTGGCCATTTTATACACGAATTCGACTCGAATGTTGACCGTATTCTATTGTACATACATGTGTTTGCCACA
>JACSZP010005961.1:5000-14291 GCA_016161895.1 Pinna nobilis | reverse complement strand
GCCGAGCACAGACAAAATTTGTCGCCCTTCACCGGCACACGGTGACGTACCCATATGAGTGAAATATTCTTGAGTGGGACGTTAAACAACAACGCAACAACAACAACAACAATAAAGAGAGATCGAAAAGCAAAGCCGCAAACACACTCTAGGCGTGTCTCAGTGAAATTAATCAGGAGATGAATTTTGAAGATTTCGCATAATTATTTTAACGTAAAAATTAAAGATGGTTGACCGATGGGGAACTTTGTTACCTAGTCCTCTTGAGACCTGGTACGATGATATACTTGTTTTTTTTTTTTTTTGTTCAATACATAGTTCGGCCTCGTTTGACCTGGTACTGAACCAAAAACAAGTACCACGGTGTACCAGGTTTCAAAAAGAGTAGGTAACTAGTAACAACACATCTAATAACGTCATGAATTATTTATTGATCTGAATAGGGAAAACATATCCTCCAAAATATAATGTATTTTAACATTTTAAGAGGGAAACGTAATACTGTAAATGGATATTCTAACTAACCAAAAAGGGATTTCCAATCATCCAAACAAGGGCTGGTAACAATAAAGAAATACCTTACGTCTTAGAATTTTCTCAACTACAGCTTCTTAGCCAATCAAAATTCAGAAAAAGCAGTTGAGAACATCTTAAGACTTAAGTATATTCTTAAGCTCTCTGGTGCCCGTTCTATGTATCATTATGTGAGAAGGATTGAATTAATAATACCCATGTATCACTTCCGAAGCAGGAACTTGACCATAGGGGAAGAGGAATTAGTCGTTTTATGACTTCAAGAGTGATGAAGCTGCCAGATTTTCAAATTTCCTTGAACATATGATACAATAACCTCCTTTGTCACTTTAAGTATATTTAAGGTTGTAATATATAGGGTCATGTCTTGTCTGCTATTATAACTTTAACTATAATTTCACCTTTCTGTGGTCATGTCACCATTGTTGTTTGAGTAATGTAGTGTATCCGCGCCGTTGATTTATACAAGCCTAATTTACATGCATCATCTTAGTAATAAACGCAAGCAGACAATTGCCGTACTCCAAACACTGACACTTCAACACAAATGAAGGCAAAAAAAAAAAAAAAAAAACAACAGAAAACGAATTACCTAGAAGTTAATTGATTGTTTCATAGCTTGTCATTATCGTATTCTTGTCACGAGGTGATGTTTTTATTAAGAAGTATCTAAACAAGGAATTCTTTATTTGTGTATGTAAATATCAAACAAGTGCCGTTGTATCTTATATCTATACACTTAGTTAATCAATCAAGCTCACATTGTCTATTATATCTCCTTTCTGGGGCCGCCGCGGCCTTGTGGTTAGCGTGTTAGACTTCGAATCGAGAGGTCTGGGGTTCGAGTCCACGCCACGGTACGATTATCCGTCCCTATCTTTCGGATGAGCCAGTACAAACCGATTCCCCGCGTCACACTAAGTGTTGGCACGTTAAAGAACCCTCCATTCTCTACTACCATTAGTGCCGAGCATAGGCAGAATTCATTGCCCTTCACCGGCACACGGTGACGTCTCCATATCAGTGAAAGATTCTTGAGCGGTAAAACAATAACACAACCAACCAATATCCCTATTCTCTTATATTTTAGTAAACATCTAATTTGTTTTTATGCTATTATTATCATTTTTAGAATGCAGGGGAGCCTCATTTATCTGGATGCTTTTGTTTCCATTCAACATGTCCGAATTAATGGACCATCCAGACTACTGAAGCATATGAATTCATTGGGGACAGAATTTTCAAATTACATATGTCACATTTTCGTTGAGCTTGACCTTTTAAGCGAAATATTCTCAAAGATGTAGCATTCTAACGGCCAGGCTGAGTACTCCTGATACCTTGTGCCATTCCGATTTGGATTTACAACTGTTATCTATATGACGTTTATGTTGGTTTCTCTTAGTTTGTTGAACATTTGCCTAGATCTTAGATATTTCGAAATTTCTTTATTTACTCTTGTTAATTTTAAATCTTTTGTGAGCAGGATACGAATTCCTTTGTGTAAGAATAACAGACATAATGATGATTGCAACAATATTGTATCTAATATATAAAAATCGAATACTAATCTAACCTTCCTCTCCTCAGACGACAAGACAATATCAATGTTTTTTTTTTTTTAAGTAGAATGGCACAAACACGTGTTCTGTGTGTTATGTTACAGCATAGTAATAGAGATTACACAACAAGTCGGGATTGATTTTCATGTTTATCCAACTCGAATTAGTTAATTTTCAAAGTTTCAAAGCGCGAGCTTTAGCGAGCGTTTAGAGACTTTGAATATTAACTAACATTGCTTATTTTTGTTTTGTTGTGCTTGCTTTTCGTTTTGTTTTTTTTTTTTTTAAATTTCATTTTCCCTTGTTTTCTTCAACTATCACCCTTGGGATATAACTAGTGATGTAGGACGCATATAAAATGCTGCTGTTTTGAGACGTATTCCCTTCACAAGACTCAGCAGCGTGCATCTAGGAAAATAAAAAGAAAGGAACCAAAGCCTATACATCCGTACTGTTGTCAGGATATGTGCTGCTTTATTCTCTCTTATCAATTGCAGACTTCTGAAGTTTGATATATGTTAACCTATGGAATTCGATTTCTCTCTCAAACCAAATTTAAGCGCAAACTTAAATGTTGGGGGACAGAAATGGTCAGGCCCCACATCGGATTTGAACCCATTACCCCGGTCTTGGCAGTCAATAAATAAGCGTTGCAACATAAGTTCACGCCATATTCTAAACTCTCTTTGTTTCTTGTTTTATATTACAAAATATAAGTTATACAAGTGCGAACGTATTAATCGGTATTTTAAACGAAACTGATCTTTAAAAACAGCCCTGACAATATTTATGATTGTCATAAATTTATTCTTCTCAAATATATCTTTTATTCAAAATTTTGTGTGATTTATACTTTGGCAATACCGAATAAACCTTAGGGGCGAAACCTATAATAATTCTTTAGCATCTGAATTGAACAATGTTGACATCTGTTTCATTTTTATGTTGTTTGGATAGCATAAAATAGCTTAGATTCTCGATTACCTGTTGATCGGATTATGATTATGATGGATTAAGCTGTGTCAGGTATTATATATGAGAGGGTATTCTAATTTGTCAGCCGTGAAATTGATCCGTGCATGAATAAATTTTGTAAAACTAACATTTGTCATCTTTTTTACGTCCCGTTTTCCATAAGTGTATGGTAGTTTTTGTTTTTATTTTGATTGACCATCCCACTCAAAAATCCTCTATCGATGCCAAAACTTAATCGAAATATATTTTTTTTAAAAAATGAGCAATGATGATGGATCTTTATCTAGCCTAGATCTACTGTTTGGGATCCAAAACGCGTAAGTGACCTATTGTCAAACGTCTGACACATGGCTTTTCGTGTGTTTTTGTACGTCAATTGGTCATGACGTCATAATCAAACAAATATTCGACGAGCTATTTCATCGTGATGTCATAATAGAAAATGTTGCCACAACGTACCGTATCGGGCATTTGGCGTGTCAATTTATACTCAAATTAATCGAAACAATGGAACAATCGCTGCAAGTAATGACGGCCTTTTTCTACTTATTTACATGGGTATCCCATAAACTGGCTGATGTTCTAACCAGTATCAGTTAAATAAACTGATATATTTTATTTTTATATCTAATGATATGTAATTGAAGCCGTCGGACATGTCCGTACCAATTACGTAGTTATACAGTGCATAGCTTGAGAAAGGTAATTTTTAAACAAGGGATTTATTTTTTCGTCAGAGCATGTACAGGAGTTTAGCCTTTATAGTTATATCTGCCTGGACTACTATAGATATCTATTCTTTATTGTATTACCCATTATACAAAAGAAATGTGCTATAATTCCTAGAAACTACAAAACTTGATTTATTGGTTGATATATTAACATCATACACAATGCAAGGAACTTATATCCTTTATATATACATGTAATATATTTCGTACAAATTATCTACAATTATACCTCTTACTTATTTGATGGCTTGTCAGACCTTTCCATTAGTCTTTTTATGATTTTCCTTTATCCTTTCGTATAATACATTCAAATAAATACAATATTCCGGATTTAGATCGTACGCCCAAGCACTAGCATAGATGACTTTTGATGTCCTATGCGTTATGTATTATCACTGTTGGATCCTGTTGTGTATTTCGCAACATATGATTACACAATTTCTTATATGTCTTCCGGGGTCCGCCGTGAACTAGTGGTTAGCATCGTCGACGGAGAGGCCCGGGGTTCGTCTCCAAAAGCTTAGTGCGGTTGGCTGGCCATGTTTTCCGGATGAGACAGTAAAAACGGAGGGCCTGTACCACAGTAGGTGTCGACATTTTTTAAAACCCTCCCTACTCCACGGCCATCAGTGCCGAGCATAGCCAAAATGTGTTGCCCTTCACCGGCACACGGTTGCATCTCCATATAAATAAAAGATTATTGATTGGGACAATTGATAAACTACAATACAAAATGCCTTATATATTATTCCTGTGGTTTTCAGTTACAGTTACGTAATCGTAGAGTTGAATATATTTAAAAGACGCCTAGAATCTTACTCTAATGAATCACGAATTTTCACTGTTACTGAACTGTTATAGAGATGGAGCTTTTCTCACCCGACTGTTGTTGTTTTTGTTTTTGCTGTATAACTTTTGCATCGATTTCAAACACATGTTTTAACAAGGTGAAACGAAGCTATTGAAGGCTTAACAACGTTACACTATGGAAATGTCAACCGTTGTTGTTGATTTTTAGTTTTTATTGTTGATTAGATGTTTATAATGATATGTAGTAGTAGCTTTTTGTACTACCTTCAATGTCATCTCGGTTGTACTGTGACGATATCACATTGACGCAGACTGCGGTAATCTTGAGAAGGAAATCTCAGGACATTTCCCTATCCATCGACGAATGTAAAGAACCAAGGAATGTCCAAACATTGAGACCCGGTTTCTACTGTCTCCTTAGAATTGCATGTGATACAGCCGTGGGTGTAACTGGATAGCCCTTCAAGAATGGTATGTGACCCACTGACCCATCCACAAAATTAATTCTGGCGAAAGAGTATCGAGGCGAGGCGCTACCGATAGCAAAACGTTGTCTTGAATCGGCTTAAAACAACGTTACGTTGCTCAAACGTTACATTTGCTTGCAAAACATTCATATGCATATATATATAAAAACACGTATTTCAGACACCTGTGAAACTAATGAATGTCATTTTGATAGATGGACACATTTTGCTATTTAAGGTATGTCTGTCTTTGCCCCAACTCTTTAACACTTTTAACACCATGTTTTCAAAACAAGAATTAATCGTGATGTGTCAACAGACTCGACAATATTAGACAAGTCATGTTGTTTTACCGTAGTCTGTCTGATTTTACTCGTTACTTCACGTACACGTGATCCAGTTTCAAGAACAATGCCCCCCGATGATGTCGTGTCATGGTCATAAGAACTCTTGTATCTAGGTCATTAGAATGGTTATTAAAATTTTGCCATGATTGTTCAGGTTTTTATAGGTAGCTGATCGAAAATTCCACAAAATACAAAATTACTTTCTCAAAACTGATACTAAGGCATTTGATTTATAAAACCCACCATTTTTAAATTATATTAAGCATGTTATTGCAAAACTCTTAAAGATACAATTTGAAACACTAAAAGTGCCTTGCAATTTCCATTTAAAAACATATTGTCTAATTATTTTTAAAAATTGCAATAAATCATGTCGTCATTGGCTGCTCTCATTTCCATTGACCAATCAAATTGCAGGATTCCAGACCGTACTTGAATGAAGACAATGAAAGTAACATATTCTGTGACACACTTTCAGCTTTTTACATCACTCCCACCTAGTAATCTAATTAACATACTCCTTACTTGTTTCCTGCATTCTATTTCTGTATATGGGCAGACCTCAATGAACTATTGCTAGAGGAAATACGATGGGCTGCATTCTTCAACCGCGTACGTTTGTAGTTATTCCTCTAGACACGTGGTCATGTGAAAATATTTACTATCTAGACGTCGAGTGGATTGTAAGACACTTTCTTGTTATCCCCATAATATATAAGGTAATTCGTTTGACTACCTTATATGTCGTAGGAATAAGTGATTACTATTTTTGCTGTTTTTAATGATTTAAAGTACGTAATAAAGAAAAAATACTTACACGAGGTCGCCATGTTTGTTATGTCGATAATCTTTATACATAAAATCACTTTCGTGTAAATTTTGGATGATAAGTTGTTCGGGTATGCATTCCCTATCCTAGATTAGCACTTTATCAAAAGTCCAAAACGAATTCAAATTCACTATGTGTCTAGGTCTGGCTTTGAACTGTACCAAACAAAGAGTAGAAAATGTTCATTCATCTTCAGCTTCGTATTATAAAAGAAATGTTTCGGGCGATCTGAAAGGTAGATTTTTCCTTCATGTGTTTCTTGAATTTAACTGTCGTATCTTTGATAAGCAGTTATGCGAGAAATGATATTTATATTATCTCGATTACACGTAAATATCCACCAATTTAGAGTAGCAATCAGGGCGTCCGATCCAGGATAAATGAAAGTCGGTATTAAAGGGAAAACTGTTTCAGTGTTTGATCTCCCAATGCTGAGTAATGTAAGCCTAATTTAATCTTTAAAACGTTGTCCTTGTGTCAGTATATGTATCGGCACGTTATAAAGATCGCTCAAGTTCCCTAAGCTCGAGCACATGCCATAATGTTTACCTCCTTTGGTATTTTGATTGTACATCCAGATGAGTGAGAGATTGCCATACTTAAAGTCAAAGAAGAGCACGTGAACAGTATTATTGGACATTGAGAAGGTAATTTTGACTGTTTTGTTTTGAAATTGAGCCGACTTTTTACCTGTCTCTAACGAATAATTATCTATCCTTTTCATAGCACTGTGAACTCAAAACCGTTCAATTCTCAGCCTAGAATTTTACCCTTGATACCCAAAGTGATCCAGATATTAATGAACCTGAACCTAATTAAACTTGACCCCATTTTTTAAATATTCTACTTAAATCTGGGAGACACGAAGCCCTGAACCTGTAAAACACCTGTAAAACAAGACATGTCAATGTCCTGCTAATTTTTTCATTATAGCAGACACGCCAAACGTGCTTGTACTCTACCGCCATGTCGACAACTGGGTCAACCTTGGAATTCTGTGGTCTAAATATATGTTTTCATTCTTCGCTACATATAACAAACATATTTTTTTAAAAGGAAATAGAATGTCTGAACTAGATAACTAATGGTTTGGATAGTTTTGTCTGTGATGACTTGTATATTTGTTGAGATATTGAACTGCAATTATCATGAGTAGTCAATACCGCAAACTTCAGGGCATGTGCATTTGAATTAACAAAGAATAAGTGTTGTTGCGGTCTCTATTGTTAGACGTTCTCCGTGTAGAGTTAAATGATAATTAGATAAAATTGTAAAAAAAACTCTGAATGCGTATGCATTATTTGAACATTTGACACGGAGTTCTTACTTTGAACTCTGCAAACAGTACACTGCCGAACAACTACATGATCAAAAAAATCTCTGAATCAAACACAGTAGCTTATTATGACTGATTCTGATCATGAAATACCAATAGCGGAGACCAAACTCATGTCTTGTACGTACGTGTGTATTATATTCTTGCCATGCACCGGATATTTCGTGTTATTATCAAATGTATCTTGTTGCGTGCATCCCTTTGACAACCGTCAAAATTCTGAAGCCTTCATCAGTTTGACTTGTCTGGCATAATGTTCGGAAGTGATAGAAAATAACGAATCAAACGAACATAATTCAGGTCAACATAATTTTGCCTAATCGATAGTCTATTTACTGTGGCCTGGTTAATTAACACGGAAGCTAATTTTGACAACAGAGTACTCAATTTACTTTATCAAAATTAATGACTCCCGGCGAGCTTCACCGGTGTACAGGGGATGCTTACTCCTCATAAACACCTGATCGCACCTCTGGTGTGTCCAGGGGTCCATATTTGCAAAACGCTCTATTTTGAATTCCTTATAGGAATAATTAGGTGGGTCATTGTTCGTTACCTATACAATTTTATGGATACGTGTGCAAGTCAGAAGTAATATTAAATTGCCAACCTTCTGTTAGGCCTCTTTCAAGTCTTTCTTGTTACCAGATTCTCTCCTCTAACAAAAAGGTACCCATCATATGAATAATGTTTGCTGAGTGTATATAAACAAAATCTGAATCCGAATAACTTGTTTCTGACATATTTGCAACATCCATCCCATAATGGGTTAAATTTCTTCAATTTATCAATGATTTGTTGCAAAAACATATACACGTATACAATTCGCATATAAGCAGCTTTTTCTGCATTAGGATAACTCAAGAACGGATATTCAAGAACTTTGTTCTTTTTTATTATTTTGATTCTTAACTACAATTGATAAATAAATAACAACAGTACAAGCATACGATTCAAAACCATATCAGCACTTCTCAAATCTTACAAGAATCATAAATATTTCTTTTTCACGTATATCTACATAACTCAATCGTCATTGTTATTCTGTGTGGAAATGTTCGATAGCATTCTCCTAAAACACACTCTTAGACAGTTTCTCTTCGTATGACCATTCCGATTATTACACAACGAACAGAAGAAATTTCCTATCACTGTAGACAAAGCAGTATACCGCACCTCTGAGTTCGAATCTGAAAAAAAGAAATACAAAAACTTTAAGTATAGATGTAATATGATGTAAAAGGATTCGCTAGTGCGTAAATGAAAGTCGTGTTTTGCGCCATTTTTCTTTCTATTTGCCGGTACTGGGCTTTATATTTTTAGTCCTCAGTCAATCCCTCCATGTCTTTCTTTTGGTAATCTCTACCTCTGGCTGTTTACTATTAGGATCTCTCTCTCTTTCTCTCTCTCTCTCTCTCTCTCTCTCTCTCTCTCTCTCTCTCTCTCCATTTCTTTCTCTACTTGTCGGACTATATTTCTCTCAATCTCCGCCCTCTCTCAAAACTTTTCTCCTTCTTATCTTCAAGTTTCATCTCTCTGTCACATAGATGACATTTTAAGCTTAAAATTTGACCTATATTAAAATGATGACGTACAAATACAGAAATATGTTTGCAACCTTAATAAAATCTGTGACGTCGATTTTGATGCTATAAATGGCCTTAGTGAGGAAATAATCGGACGTTGAGTTATAAATATTC
>JACSZP010005957.1:0-11404 GCA_016161895.1 Pinna nobilis | reverse complement strand
TTTGATACTTTTGAATGCCCTGTTATCTTCAACTTTGTTTATAGTAATTACCGTATACAACATTTGAATAAAATATTGAAATAACACAGTTTTATACTCTTACTTCATTTTATAAAATGGTAAGTTATTGTGTAATGTATACCATGATATATGTCAAAGATATACCATGCATTGTAGTGTATATTTGTTTAACATTCCACTCAAAAATCTCAAATGGAGACATCATTGTGCTGGTGAAGGTGACGATTTTATTCCTATGCTTGGTGGGGCCTCTGTGGCCGAGTGTTCGACTGCAAAAGATCCAGGTTCGAGCTGCGTAGCTCCACTCCGCGGTTTGCCGTCACTATCTTTCGGAAGAAACAGTAAAAACCGAGGCCCCGTGTCACAGTAGATGTTGACACGTTAAAGAACCCTCCCTGCTCTACGGCCAGCAGTGCCGAGCATAGGCAAAATTTGTAGCACTTCACTGGCACACGGTGACGTCTCCATATGAGTGAATCCGAGGTCTTGTATGAAGGACTGACTAAGCACAGTAGAGGTCCCTCGCTGTAACAGGATAAAGTCCTTAGGACAGGTCGACATACCTTTAGCTCGCATAAGTTGTTGTGTAAATTCACACATACTGAAAGAAAGGGAAGCGAAGGGTTGATCGGGTTGACCGATTGCATAACAACTTTTTAGTCTCAATTATGTCAAGTCATTTGTTAGAAATGTGTTCTCAATCAAGTCATGATAATACATGTATCTCCAAATCTAATTATGGTATTTAGCTGAAACTTCATAGGCACACAGCCCGTATTCTTCTTATTTTACATATGTTTTGAATTTGTACATGAAAATAAATGCTGGTATATATTGTATTATTAGTATTCTATAATTATGATATGAAATTCGCAAAGAACAGGTGAATTTAGTTATGACGAAAAGTTGACATTTCAAAGATCTGAATTTATTGCCCGCTTTGATTCAAAATTAACTCTGCAAATTGTTCAAATATACACAGAACATAAACGACAATTGGAATGTTAGACACCAAACAACCGATGAAAAAGATATCACAGCATGATAAAATCTTATCAAAGATTAAACCAAGTCCAAGGCTATCTCACGAGCCAAGGCCTGGTTGAGTAATCGGTAATAAAATTGCGTCTTTCTATTTTGTGACTGTACTTGAAAGACATTACGGTAATAGGTTAAAGTCGTGAAATGTGACCTTTGTCTGGCCGGCTTTAAATCCTACTGCGCATATAGCATGTAGTAGCCAATGCAAGTGGATTTCACACGGATGTCTGTACAGTAACGATAAACGTGAAACGCAGTAAAGTCGTCAGATCGTGCAAAATTTAGATTTCTTCCAAAATGACACGAAATCTAAGTACAAGTACTTTTGGTATTTTTATTCGGTGATATGGTGAATACTTATTATTGGGTTTACCGTTGTTTAAAGTAAAAGAAAATAGTCTAACATGTTTTTCGTACGGACTGTCTAAATGCGAATACATTTTATAGGGCCATATATTACAACATGGTATTTTGATTCATGCGCTTTCTGCAGGTGGAAATAAATTTTGAAAGCATATATTCAGGTCATTAACTGTCCTTATGATTAAGAGGGTAGCAGAGACAATTTTGACTGACGTTCACTTGTTATCGAATACTGGACATGAAATCACTAGGAAAGCTCAAACTAGGTACTCAACTATTTTTACTCAATTTTGAACTAACTACATGTAAATTAAAAGTTAAATGCATCTCAGCATGTGTTTTACACCATACTACTCAAATATGCGAAACAGTTTGTGATTTCCTCGAGATTAAATTAATCGGGTTAAAAAGTGATTTGAGCATATGCTCACTTGAAATCTTGAGTATTACACTCAATGTATTGTTCAATTATGCTGGCTGCTAATTGCTTATAAATGCAAACTATTACTGATATTTGTATATGATATTAATACATATACTTAATGCTTAAAACATTTAACACTTAATTTACTTGTATTTAGCTCAAAATTGAGGAAAACAGTTAAGCTGAGTACTGAGTTTGAGCTTTAATTTTTCTGGTGATTTTGGACCCTGGGGTCTTTAATCTACCGATATCTACTTTGACATGTGACCTCGGAAGTTAGGCTAATGTCTCAGTCGAAGGGGAGGAAACAATAGTCATGAATCAGACAGGTGTGGAACGGAACCCGCCATAACACTGTTCTGTCCCGGGGATTCTGCCGCGTTATGCTATCATAAAGTGATTGTAGGTCAATTGTGAAGCAAAATAAAATTGCAGAAAAACCGAAGTATGTTCGAAAATCCCAAGTCCTAATAAACTTGACAAGTTAAGGAATAATGTCGATCTCAACGTGGAAAACAATTGCAAATCCCTAACGGGATGGGACCAGGTGTCCGGAAGGAGTCAGCGTCCACTGTTGGCACGTCATACGAGTCCCCTAAAGGATGGGATTAGGTGTCCCAGATGAGTAAGGGTATCTTGTCACCATACTGCATCCGTCGCAAATGTTCCTTGGAAAGCTAGAAATGGAAAGGTCAAGAAATTGATGAACTTAGTCCATCTAGTGATTGACACCACTGTATTTAGAGTTAAGTTATATTAATGACGTGAGATTGGTTAGAATGAATGGTTTCAGTGCTTATACATATTGCACAACTTTTCTTAAAAGTATATGCTGTGAATATAAATACGTACATCTTAATACATATGTACACACGTTTATGGAATAAAATGGATAAAACAAATCAGATGTATTTTTATATACATGAACAATGTATATGTTTTACTTCAGTTTTGTATATCTCTACCTCATATTCCTCCTCTTTCCATTCATCCGTCTATCTATCTGTTTGTCTGCGCTCGCTCCTCTCTCTCTCTCTCTCTCTCTCTCAGAGATGTTAGACACAAACAACACTGCACTGATACCGGAAGTCGTTTTGGCAATGTTCATGTAGGAAGCTTCACTTACTGACTTCCGGCTTAGTGTAGAAGTACTGCCGATCGGTCACTGATCCTCTTGAATATGTACAAGTCAGCAAATTTCACATTTTTTGTGTCCGGACTGCCGTGCATTACATGGAAATTTGCAGTATAGCTCTGTAAGGAAAACACTTGTGACAATATGAACAGAAAGGCTGGAAAATGAAAGAAATAAAAGGAAAATTCAAACAGTTCCATAATTCCAAAACTTTATTTTTGAAAAGTGTCCATCAAAATATTTATTTGAATGAAAAAAAGCTTTGTTTCACTCCAGGACTTTGAACTAGTTTTTTTTTGCGAAATTTTCATGTAAAAATATTCCTGTCTATATTACATAAAAAAGTTAATTGCTATATATTAAATGCTGGTGAATCGTCAAACTTTGATACATAAGGTCGAAACTATTCCTTTTTGACCGAAAATATTGTTGTGTTGAAATAGCTAAATACCAAAGCATTCTTAAAGTTTCATCAGCAACAACGATTGGTATACAACACACCAGACAGCATTCCACAAAATGGTAGAATTTTTTATATAAACTAGAGCGTAGTAACGAGCATAACATTTATGAAATGCTGTTTTAAATGAAACGGTTGGATCCCCTGAAACATATTTATGATTGTGGGCCCCAAGTCATATGTTGGAAATACATGCATTCAAGTATTCATTGCAAAGTGTAGAACTAGTTTGTTTCGCAAGTACAAACATAAATATACATGTGTATTTAAAAAGAAGTGGTAAGAATTCTCTGTAACACATTTTATTCCATTTATCATAATATTCCTTCCACGGTTTGAAATGTATTCTGATTTGCCGAGATCAAAATAACACTAACAGAAGGCGGCCATTTTAATTGAAAATAAACCCCAGAAAATCAAATTCATTCAATGGATTAGATCAAAACCAAACTATAATAATCACATGTGGAATAAAACATCAATTATACCCCTCAAGGAACAGACAAAAATTGGCCATAATAGACAAGTTATCTCTAAATAGAAGTTCACATACAGTAACACTTGGCTATGAAGACACACAAGGGAAATTGAAAATGTCTTCTATAGAAAGATAGCCTTCATATATAGGTCCGTTTGTTTAAGTTTCTTAACCAAGGTAATTGTTATACGTGGCCAACATTGACAGGTGTCCTTAAAACATTGATTTAAACTTCGATTGTTGTTGTATTGTTGTTCAACGCCCCACTCACGAATATTTCACTCATACGGAGACGTCACCGTGTGCCGGTGAAGGGCGACACATTTTGCCTATGTTCGGTACTGCTGGTCGTAAAGCAGGGAGTGTTCTGTAACATGCCAAAACCTCATTTTTACTGTCTCATCCGCAAGACAGGGACGACATCTATGGAAAGCGCTGCAAGATTCGAACCCCGGACCCTTCGATTCGAAGTCGAACTAAACACACAAACCACTCGGCCACGGCGGCCCCACTTCGATTGTAAGCGTACATGTATGTTTACACTATTGGAGGCCTATAGTGTATTTCTAAACCTGGTGATTCATAAGTAAGAATAAAAACATATTTAGTCCTGAGATTATGAATATACCGTGCAACCTCACTATTAACAACACCCAGGTTACCGGCCAGAACTGTTCTCATTATTGTGGTGGTCTCCTAAGAGAGGTTGAAATAGCCTCGAAGATTGTTAGACAGACTGAATTTATATACAGTGGAACCTCACCTAAAGACCACCTCACTTAGGAGTCCATCACAATTCAGTCTGTTTATCATTATTAAAGGCTATTTCAACCTCACTAAGGATACCACCTCACTAATCAGACCAATTTAGGCAGTCACTTAGGTGATCCTAATAGCGAGGTTCCACTTTAGTCTTTACTGGTCTAATTATTGAGGTGGTCTCCTACGTAGGTGGTCTTTAATTGAGGTTCCACTGTTCATATATTCAAAATTCCAACATTAATGTAGCAACGTGCATGCAATTTCACATATGTGCAATATTGTTTGTACGGTAATGACTTAATGAATGCATTTCAAAATTTGAATTGAAAGACACGAAATACGGATATAATTCGACAATACAACAGACATAGATCTCTAACTGCACGATGTTTAGAATAAAAGAAAGGTGAATGAAGTTCAAGATTCGTCACCGCCACAGCTCACGGCTGGTCTACAGGAACCTCGGGTCAGCTCTCTGTAACCGCAAGTATGGACAATGTGTATAAAAGAAAGACTGGTACCAGAGACAAATTAAAATCTTTTCATAGTTGTCTATTTACAGCTTTGATAACTCAAGAATTACAAGGTAAGTGATCACAATATCATTTTGCAGGATCATTGTAATGTACATGTAAATATTAGACTTGTGTGCCAATACTACTCAAGGGAAACTAAAATACAAATTTGACTACGAGTCTATTCAGATTCCTAATTTGGTATCTTTATCACGTGTTTCGGAATTGTTTGTCTACAAGGGTGTATTCTTATCATAATATGTCCTTTTAAACAATTAGGGGGAATTAAATTCATGACTTAAATATTAAAACCTGTGCATTTATTAGAAGTGAAAAAAACATGAAAGATAGACATAGGTTTACCGAACTATTAAGTTGTTAATAAATTAATGATGTCAACGGGATGTTACCCCTTTTTCTTTTTATAAGAATCTCCCTTTTTAACAATTTTCAGAAGATGAAGAATCAGATATTGTGCCTCGTTTTGCTGGCGATCGTTCCGGCCATGCTCGCACACAAACGTGGGAGATGCTACGGTAAGTGACTTCACGTCATTAAATGATAAAACAAAAACATTAAAAGACGAACGGAGTTATGAGTCCTTACTAATTACTACGTGTTGGCTATCGTACGTTGATCGTTTATGACATGAGAGAGAGAAAGAGAATCAGTATCTCAAGATATGTAAGAGTACGTGATCATACTCGTTTTTTTCAACTGCTTAAATTTCTAATGTCTGAAATAATTAAATTTTAAATAAAACACACATTGATAATATACGCGATGCAGGTCAACTTTGTTTTTCATTTACCATATGGTATGAATGAGTATAACTTCAGATAAACAGCTCTTTAATTTGAATAGTGCTGAATTTATTTTCAACAAAGATTTATTTCCATTTCAGATACGCAATGTCCTCCAACATGGTTAGGGTATAGAGGTCATTGTTATAAAATAATATCAAGAGCTGGTCTGAACTGGTACAGGGCTAAAGTAAGTATCTATCTATATCTATCTATCTATCTATCTATCTATAGTGGAACTCTACTTATATCGAACCCTTATGTATTGAAATTCCACTTAATTCGAAATGACCCAAATTTCTCGAATAAATTACATGATAACATTTTTAACTCTATCTAGTAATCTCTTACAGTCTAGCTTTGTATGTAAAAGTTGAATATATTTTTTTTTCGATTTCAAACCGAATTTCTCAACTTTAACGTGAATTGTTTATACCTATTTATTGTTGCCTTGTTTTGTATAGGAAAGCTGCAATTCGATGGGATCCTACCTTGCACGTATAAATGATGAGGATGAAAACAGATTTATGAAGATTCAGCTGACTGCTTTGAGAAGTGAGTGTATTATCTTAGCCCCTAGGGCACTTGCAAACAGTTTCCCCCTGATTTGAATTTGCCTTGTCTCGTCAAAATACTATTGAATGAATTTATTCTTTTTAATTTGCCCAGTTTTGAATTCGCACACTGCCGATGACGCCGAAAAGAGCAAAACGTTCCTTGTGTACAGTACTGATATTTTTGTGTTATAAATAATTATATGAAAATATTTTTCAAGCCTTTGCGCATAAGCTTTGAATACATTTGTCCGTTTTCTATAGAAATCATATCCATGCTTTTGATTTAAAGACTTNNGATCAACCAACTGGAAAACGTGACGACTGTCTGGCCTACTACAACTTCCTCTTTGTTGGATACAAATGGATCGACAGAATCTGCGGTATAGCCAGTAACTATGGTTACATATGCGAGGCTGACGTAAGTCCATCATTTCTATTTTGATGAATTTAGATTTAACACATTTGTACTAATGTCAAATATCAGTATGTACCTATGTATGCATAAAGCAACGAAAAAAATTTCTAGGATCAGAAAAAAGTCTGATACGATTTACATGATTCATTTGTCTCTAAGCTAGGAAGGTAAAGAAAATTGAGAAAAAAAAATTGTGCAAGAATAAAAGTTCATATTAATTATCCACCATATTATATATACAATTATCTGCTTAAGAACTCGTCTCCTAGAAAGAAAACAAAAGAATTAGAAATAAAGATAAAAAAGCTTTGTTAAAGATTCGATTTTTTCGATTAACTATAATCATTCGAATGTCATAAAAACACAATAAGAAACGAATGAGTTTACCAATTATATGCAGATATCAAAAATATATGAAAAGAAATTCTGCATATTGTTTCGAAAATGATTTTTGTTGTCCATCAAAATACACTATTCTTTCTAATCTTAGGCTGACTGTCTTGACACAGAAGCACTTGCTGATATGGAACTTCTCACACTCCCTATCAACGAATCTGAAGTAAACGCAACAATGACCATGATTTAGAAAGTCAACTCTGGGGATTCCTTTTTTTTAAATAAACGTAGCATTGGCCCTGATCTCAGAAATCTACTCGGAGGATTAATTTTTACTGAAGCAAACATGACCACGACCCTGATCTATTAAGTCTACTGAGAGGAGGACCATGGGAGAATTATTTTTTCTGAAGTAAACATAACTTTGACACTGATCTAAGAAATATTTCCGGATTCTATTTGAGAGGGGTTTGCGTAACACTGACCTTGATCCAGGACATCTGCCGAGAGTCTATTCGAATACCGGAAGTGTATTTAATCGACGGCGCCTGCACTTCATGTGTAATATAATGTTTGAAAATTTACGTTTCAAATATACATGTACATACAAATCTATTTTCCTGATTAAGTAAGAAAAGAAAATGAGCATCGTAAAGAGAACAAACATCGTATCGCTGATAAACTTTGTATATTCTGTTAATATATTTGGAATCGGAAAAGGACATGTGCGTGAATCGGCTCTTAATGTGAATGACTTAGTATCACAAATATTCATTTTTAACTTCAAATAATAAGTTAAATCTCAGATTGGAGTGATATTACTGGTGATATTAATAGTTTTAGATTCGAAAGATGAAGATTTTAAAGGTCAGGGTATGTCAATAAAAATTTGAAGCTGAAATAAAAGTAGTATCTCAAATCATAAAATGTTGTTGCAATTACATGTAGTTATTTTTGTACCTGATCTCTCTCTCTCTCTCTCTCTCTCATAACGTCCCTATACAAAAGAAAGGCCACAGGTAGGAAGTACTCAATATTTGAATTAGAATTGGTCGACGAAAAAAACTAATCATTCGTTTACCTTCATCGATGCATGATTCAATGATGCAATGGATAAAAAAGGGTGGATCAAGTTCTCTTTTAGGCATATGGTCGCACAAAACGTGCGAGATCAGAAATCCGGGAAGGAAAAATGGATCGATATTGCATGCATGTATTCTTGAGAATGTTGTATTAGCAATATGTACAAAACAACTTACCTCATTAAACACACTTCTCTCCTTAAAACTTTTTCAAAAATCTTTGGAAACTGAGACACCATGAGACGCTCAAAACTCAGAGAGAATATGAGTATGAGAAAATGTGAATAAAGCTGTCTCAGTATGAAGAATAACCGTTAATCCTAGCATAATGGGAACAAGTGTCCGGCAGAAAAATAAAATGTAGGCTACAGTAAAAAGCTTTCTCAGAGCTCAACAAAATTTGATTCTTATTTAAGGTAATATAGCACCCCCTCCACCATTTAGTATATATTTTGAGATTAAACGGCTACACTGGGTAACTGGATAACATGAATTTCGTCTGCATCGTGTTTCTATCAATGTCTAAGAAAAATCCTTGTAATTTAGAGGAGATACGTACATCTCATTGCAATCACCACGCCCCCTTTCACCGAAGTAGGTCAATGCATTCAGAGACATGAAATCTAGCGTAATCTTATTTGTCTCTTGCGATCCCTCAAAAATAAAAACGCGACGGTAACCCGAGACCCTGAGGTTTGAGTACTTCTTCAGACCCACGAGGCCTCCATGGCACAATTGTTAGCATGATGACTTTCTGGTCGTGTCGTTGTGTGTTCGAATCTGCGTGACACTGCGATTAGATTTTCTGTCCTTCGGGTGAGACAGTAAAAACCGGGGTCTCGTGTAACAGTAGGTTTAGTCTTGTTAAAATCCTGCCTGTTCAATGGCCACAAGTGCCGAGCATAGGTCAAATTTGTCGCACTTCAATGGCACTGTTGACGTCCTCATATAGGTGATTTCAAGATTCCTGAATGGGACGTTTAATAAATACTGTTTAATCTTGCTATTGGTTCTTTTGATCATTTGTTACAAAAATCATATATCACATAAATATATGTACTTTCCATAAATGCAAATTTAAAATGTCGTTCATCTTAATTGCCCCTATACATGTGTATACCCTTCAAGATTGTATGATGTGTATTCATCCGACTTAGTTAATTGTTGTTGTTGTGTTGTTGTTTAACGTCTCACTCAAGAATATTTCACTCATATGGAGACGTCACCGTGTGCCGGTGAAGGGCTACAAATTTTGCCTGTGCTCGGCACTGCTGGCCGTAGAGCAGGGAGGGTTCTTTAACGCGTCAACACTTACCATGACACGGAACCTCAGTTTTTACTGTCTCATCCGAAAGACAGGGACGGCCAACCGGGGAGTGGCGCTGCGGGAATCGAACCCCGACCCCTCGGCTCGAAGTCGAACACGCTAACCACTCGGCCACGGAGGCCCCATTTAGTTAATTGTGTTCTAATGCTGACATCATTTAAATGGTCCAAATGTTTATATGAAAGTGTAAGCTAACGAACAGTGATCGATATCATTATTCCAAGGAGGAAGACAAATATAAAGCGTTTAGCAAACACGGACCAATGGACACACCAGAGGTGGGACCAGATACCTCGGAGGAGTAAGTATCCCCTGTTGACCGGCCACAGCCGCCGTGAGCCCTATATCTTGATCAGGTCAACGGAGAAATCCGTAGTCAAAATCAATGTGTTAAGAACGGTCCAACTACCGTTATGAAAAATAGACCGGTTAGAAAGCATTCGACCCAATGACAGACTGTACCGGCAAACCAGACCATACCGACCGTAGAATTACGAAAAGCTGACTTTCACTGAGACAGTTAGAACCCCTTTAATATTAAGTTTTTTTTATCAGAAGCCCGGCTCGATTTAAACACCGTTCATACGCTAAACAACCTGTTGCGTATTTCTTTGCTTGACATAATCGCGAAATTAACCAACACGCGAAAATGGCCATGTTTGTAGTTATTTAGCATGTTTGTTTTACTAAGTAACCGATATCATAACCGATTAATCGTACTAGATTGAACAATGCAAATACATCTACACATCTCTATAAAAAGCATATTGAGACTCAGCAAACGTTCCAACCATTGATGGTGCTTCCGTGGCCGAGTGGTTAGCGTGTTCGACAGCGAATCGAGAGGTCCGGGGTTCGAGCCGCGTCGGCGCCACTCCGCGGTTGGCCGTCCCTGTCCATCGGATGCGACACTAAAAACCGAGGTCCCGTGTCACAGTAGGTGTTTGCACGTTAAAGAACCCTCCCTGCTCTACGGCCAGCAGTGCCGAGCATAGGCAATATTTTGTAGCCCTTCACCGGCACACGGTGACGTCTCCATATAAGTGAAATATTCTTGAGTGGGACGTTAAACAACAATACCATACCATACCATCCAACCATTGATATAATTACGAATGATCTTGGTCCAGTTGTTCGACAGCTAGTTGAATTTAACCATGGTTAAAATATCGCTGTGTCTAGTAGTAATATAAGAACCAAGCCTCGGAGCTTTGTGAAATTTCCCAAATTTCATAGATTGTCTAACCAAAGCTTCAATTGAACTTAACAATCCAAATGTGTAACAACAGAATTTCAATCTAGACTTTATTTCAAACCCTATTTATATTTAACCTAGGATTGAAATTTAACCTGCTGACGAACAAATGGGCCCAGTGGTCCCGTGTCACAGTAGTTGTCGGCATATTAAAGAACCCTTGCTGTTCCATTGCCATATACCGAGCATAACATAAACTTCGCCGCCCTTCAGCGGAACACGGTGATGTCTCCGTATAAAATGGGTGAAGTAGAAGATACCAAAGGGCAATCCAAATTGAATAAGTCAACAACAGACGAAACCGTTGTCAAAACAAAAAGGAGACAAAGTTACAAACAGAAATCCACATATTACTAATCAAAGTACTGAGAGCCGGGCTCGTTTTAAGAGCACTGACCGTTCTACTTTTGAAAAACAGTATGAGTTGCAT
>JACSZP010005942.1:0-22226 GCA_016161895.1 Pinna nobilis | reverse complement strand
GTTTGAACATAAACCGTAAACAACTTTTACAACAGTCTACCTTCAACCCTTCTTAAATCACTCTATTGTTGTTCGAATCTAGGTATGGTCACTACTACTTATAGCAAACGTGAACGGTGTTGCTAGTAAAGAGGAGACGCTGACATTCTCGAGCGCCTGAACTCAGTTATTTTTCGGGGTTCAATCTCGTTTATATTGTTTTATTATACGTATTTTAAATACTCATTTTGTTGATTTTTCTCGGTTTGTACATCGTTCCATTTGATAGATATTAAAAACGAAATTTTCATATTTTTGACCACCAAACACGAATACATGTAAGAACGAGATCATAATATATAAGGTAAATCGACTGTACATTTTACTAAGCGGTAATGATGTCTGGCACTTTTGTGTACATGTGCCAAGGAGATGAACAGACAATACGAAATGATTTGGCATCAGAGATTCATGTTTCCTCTTATCGTTTTACCAATATCTTAATTTTACGATGAAAAACTTAAGTCAAGAAAAAGTAAAATGGGTTGAATTTCTGTCTAATTGTAAAAAATAATATTTTACGGCTCGGGTAATATACTTCACCAGACAACGCTATAGGAGAACAGATTCCTCGGGAAAGGTCCATAAAAGATTAGTAGTTTTACGTACCAATCAAAAATATTTCACTTATATGGAGACGTAACCGTGTACCATTGAAGGGCGACGAATTTTGCCTATGCTCGGCACTACTGGCCGTAGAGCAGGGATGATTCTTTAACATGCCAACACCTACTCTTACACGGGACCTCGGTTTATACTGTCTCGTCCGAAAGACAGGGACGGGCCAACCATACCATGGCTTGGGCTCGAACCACGGACCCTTCGATTTTAAGTCAAACACGCTAACCACTAGGCCACGACGGTCCCTTACTTAGTTAGTGACAATTTGTTTTAGATTATCAATATATAAAAAAATACCTTTGGAAATCGCTTAAAACTTTTAAGAGTGACTTAAATCATACGTTATGCTTGGTATTTTCAAATATTATTTTAGCAGCAGAGACCAATGGTATCGCCAATGCATCGATCTTTTCACCGTAGTGAATGAAATGACGTAGAGGAAAAGAGAGACTGGATATCTCAACCCCCGGATTTTCTCATCACAGGTAAACACACATGTACAAATCTGCGGTGATCCGTTCCCATGGAAAGATGAGTCAGACTGCGAATACCTCTAGGTTTAACTTTCACATTACTTCAGTTTTTCATATTAAATAAAATATGAAGACGTTGTGTTCTTTTCACTTTTCTAATGAATTGTATATAGACCTTAACTATCGGTGAAACGAACACTTTATTGCATTTCTCTTGTGCGCCCTTGAAATCAAACTTCAAAGAAAATTCAAATTTCATTGCTATTTAGAGATTAGCGTTGTTATTTTGTATTTTAATTCAGACTAGAAGTTCTGTATTGAAAGGAGTTACAAAAAACCAAAACGATACCGGGTCTCTAAATCCATTTCAGCGCCAAGCTGGCGCCAAAAACGGCAACTGAAGAAAACTGCAAATGTAGCCTTGATGTTGAGTTGTTTAAATACTTTTCAAAATTTCTTTTTAATTCCGCAATCATTGTGTCTTCCCTTTAATACCTAGATGTCACAGGCCGACAGTATCGTTCCTTATAATAATGAATGATTGAATTTGCTTGTTGTAATGATATCAATAGCTCTATCACTTTCGTTCTCTCTCTCTCTTTCCTCTTTTCCTGTTAAGCTCGTATGTAAACACTCGAGTATTGTTGAGTGCGGATTATATACAGGAGGCGATACCGGTAAGAGGCTTATGAGAAAAAATAAATATAATAGCATAATATAAAATGGGCGGATCTATAACGTTACGTTAGATGGGATTACCATTAGAATATGTTAGTGATATGTAGATTCTGCACTGTTCAAACCCGCTGGTCACGGATGTATACATAAACATGCGTGCTTCGTTTGATATCCAGATACATCTTTCAAGATCAAATGTGCAGTTTATTCACATTCATCTGTATACAGGTTTGATCACGTGACTTTTACCACACAAAATTACATATAGTAAAGTAGGGTGCTTTATGGTGAAATAAAGCCTTTAGAGCTTAGATCTCGATCGCAATTGCAACAAAAATAGATGAGTAAATAGAGAGTTGTAGTCTGTTGTTGAAGTTGCTGTTGCTGTTGTTTATAAAAAATCCAGTCGAAAGTTTTTCTGTTATACGGAGACTTCACCAAATAAGGGCGAAGGGCTTCAACGTTTTGCTTTTTTGGCACCAATGGACACTGAGTAGGTTGGTTCTTAAACATGCTAACACCTACTTTTGACAGGGGACCTAAAATTTTACTATTTCATCTAAAGAAACGAAAAAAAGCAGCCAAGCCCTTCTAAGACTCGTTTCCTTAACACCTTGGTTCAAATTTTCTACTACTTCTATTATCTTTCGATCACTCGATGATGTCACAGCGTTACCATGGCAATATCACTGCATAGTGGGTTTTGTTGTTCTGTATATAACAGAGGACAAGATATTCTGTATTCACTTGTGTTAAAAAAAACTACAGTCTCCAGAAATAGAAATGATAGCGAGAGGAACTGAATGAAAGCAGTAAATTAAAGTAAAGTTATACTTGGTGTGTCCAGTGTCAGCACTGCACTATGCAAAGGTTCGGTGTCTTCTCCACTGTAGATGAGTTGCCGATGAAGCATGTCCAATCTTATGTATAGATAAACTCACCGTTTACATATATAAACTCACGGTCTGGGGGCCTCCGTGGCCGAGTGGTAAGCGTGTTCGACTTCGAGCTGAGGGGTCCGGGGTTCGATTCCCGCAGGCGCCACTCTGCGGTTGGCCGTCCCTGTCTTTCGGATGAGACCCCTCCCTGCTCTACGGCCAGCAGTGCCGAGCACAGGCAAAATATGTTGCCCTTCACCGGCACACGGTGACGTCTCCATATGAGTGAAATATTCTTGAGTGGGACGTTAAACAACAACGCAACAACAACAACAACCACGGTCTGACTGACATATGACATAAATTTCCTCAGTGAACTTACAAAGCACAGACGATCGGTTAATATGCAGTATTTGAAAGGATAATGAATATATATTTATAATCAATATATATGATCAGGCCATTTAATGACTTATTTCTAAAAACTGTATACGGCACGTAGTACTGTAAAACAAAACAAAACAAAAACCCAATTCATATACAGTCAAACCTGTTTTAAGAGACCGTCCGAGAGAAGAAGCAAAAAGGGTCACATATGACAGGTGGTCTCTTAATTCAGGTGATTCATATAGAACAAAAAACTCTTTTGGGAACCACTCATTTAGGTCAAATAAGACAGGTTTTCCTTTAATTCAGTGGGTCGCTAAGGCAGGTTAGACTGTATTCCCGAATATTAGTCAAAATTGACACATTTGTATCTCGTAAAACAATCTGCAACTTAACCACTGATTTACGCAAGTCAAATTCCAGTCGTTGTCTTAATACATTGTAATAATTAGAGTTCAAAGCCTTCTTTTGGCTCACCATTTCAATATTTTCTGAATATACTTATGGTTTCAGAGCAAAATTGCCTTTTTTAACATTTTTTGTTTATTTAAAGACACTTTTTTTAAGACCTGACAAATCTTTTGGAATTCCTGATCCCCATGTATACATGGAAACATTAACTGCTGTTATAGTTACACTTCTATTACATCTCCTTTTGAATTCAATTCCAATCACTTTAATCCTATGGATGACATACATTGTATATGACAATGCTACAACTATCAACTATTAATAAATTATTTCATTTTTTTTCAAGAATCAACTTTTCATCTAAGAGTTAAAGATTAAACGTGCTAAAATATCTAGTTTATCAGCGTACTTGAGGAAGGAAAATAAATTTTAACTTTTTTTCGGTGATTTATGATAGTACAAGTATCATTTAATTTCTGATTTTTCTTGACGCAATGTTGCAATAAGAATGATAACTGATTTGCCCCTATTAAAATTGCTTGTCGACAAACTTTTTATCTGTAATACTTTGTACTGTTTTCATTTTCAGCGTGATTGTAGAAAAGCAAAGTTGTTTTTAAGCGATTTATAACTATCATTATTTTTTCTGTTTTGCAATATGTAAACAATTTACAGATCTGGAACTCGTCGGCATAGGAATGGAAGTAGTAAAACTAATGAGCAGGAATTATTGTTAAATTGGACAAAATGACAATTTTCTGTTTGACTTACATAGGAAAATTCGAACAACATTACTTACATATACGTAGCCACTCGAGTAAGCACAAGCATCGTATATGTAGCAGGGAACAACTTAAAGAAGACATCAACATTTATTTCTCCTGTTAGTTTTATGTGCGTTTCAATCATAAAGTCAAATTTCGTGTATCTGAACGTTTTCATCAAAAGAGAACAACGTTATTATAGGGCTTTAAAATTCCGCCCAAGTGAGAAAGAGTAGAAATTGTATTGTAATTTTGTGTATTATATACCAGGTGCTCGGCATGTTTCGCGGTCATAAAACATCGAGGAAACGCATCAATCTCGTCCAAGTTTTGAAAAAAGTTCAAAGTAAAGGGAGAATATATCATTTTAATGCGGCATTAGAGATATGGGAATACTTTATATCAAATCTTTTTAGCATACCTTTTATACGTTGATTTTTATTTACGGCAATCAGTACACGTAAAATATCATTCTATCGAAAAAGTAAAACTCTGAAATGAATTTTATTCTCTTGTATAACAATTTGAAATTTTCTCTGTGGAATAAAATTATAACCAGGATACTACAGCAGGAATCACAAGAACAAAATCTCTTTTTAGATGAGCTATGTTCTCTTTCTATTTTTGCGTTAGGCATGGTAGAAGTATTACCTGTGGCAGAATCATTGATACAGAATCTATTGTTTATGTGGATTTGATTTTTTGTTGTTGTTTTTTTTTGTGATCTCGATATAGCTGTAACTGCAAAGTAGTCGAGGAAACAGAGCATCTTTATCTGCCATTTTCTGTAAGAGTGAAAATCGCAAAAATATATATTGTTCCTCTTTTGTCTTACACCACCTTCGATATCACTCCACACATATCAAAGCGACATGAAACAGAAAATCACTTTACAATTTTTACCTACTTCCAAGACTTGATCCTATACCATGAGGAATACTCCATATGCCGATCCAATATTTAACACAGGACCTGGTTCTTTTTTACAAAGCTCTAATTGTACAAAAATTCTCATTGTAAACTCTAATCTCACTCTGAAAGCACTCTTTATCATGAGTGAATGGTCTTTTTTTTAAGTTTACCATATTTTAAACATTTTACGAAAAACTTTCTATAAATTTTTATAATCAGGTTGTGACTATTTTCATCGAAACAAAGTTTGTCATCATTCCTATGATCCTGTCTGTCGTTCGATTATTGATTTCTTGACGCCCTTTTTTATATTTATCTTTTTTGTTAAATAGCGAATACGTGTATACGTGTCTCAATAAGTTATGTTTGATTTGATATTCTATTTTCTATTCTTTTATACAATTATGAAGTTTGTTATATTTCTACTATAACACTATTAAGAGATGACGGTGTGAAAAATATCTAACTCGATTTCTGCATTAATATCCAGAGGGTACTTCAAATTCATCTTTTCTCGCATTTAAAGATACTGACAATGTGTTGAACTCTCTGTCCAGTTTATCTTTTGTCGAGTTGCTTAAGCAATAAAAACATGTATTTGGTCATAATATTTTTCTTGTTTATTTCTATAATTTCAAAGAATTTAAGTTCATGTCACCTGAAAAGCTATTTTGACATTGGTACATACTTTTTTCACTGTGATATTTTTTTTAAACAAATAACCCTTCAGGATAATTCATAGACGACATCATCCTTTATTAAATTTTGCTAGATTTGTAGCAACTTATCATTGTTTTCATAACATATCTGTATATGTGTACTTTTCCTGTCTTATTATAAATTATCAAATATCTGTCAAAACAGTTATCACAATTCAATGCTAAAATTCTCGTTCAGTCCATCTTTTTCATATGTGTCTGTCTATCTTCCCAGTCCCGAATCAGGCTTTAGAATGTGTAAGCGTTTTAACGCGAAGGATCTGTCTTATACCTGTATCAAGCCTGTGCATGAATTGCTTTTAACGACTTGTTTGAATTTTAAAATTTGCTCATGTGTGGTTTATGAAAAGTTAAGTTGCCTTACTCTCTCGTTTGCAGTTTTCCTATTTTGCTCTCTCTGTTTGTGTTTAAACTGATCACGTTTTCATATATTCACCTCCCCCGGCGTTTTTTATCCGCATAAATAGGATTTCTAAACCAATTTACATTTATAACTTTTTTTCATGTATTATTATATCAGTCGCTTTACAATCACAGTAACATCATTGAAATGCATTTAAACAGGGGATGAGTGTTAATCTTCATATGGATTTCTTTCTTGCATTCAACAAAATTCAATATATTCCTATCTAACGTATACTATACCTCACCGAATGATTTAAATTGAAATAAAATGACAAAATTTTATCAATCTGCAATATGTGAAGGCGTATTTATTCTCTTTCTAGCTTTTTATCTGTCATTCGATCCCTCTCATCCTCTTTAACTACATAATTCTTTTCTTTATAATTTTACTTTTTTGTGTCTAGAATTGAGATTCCTGAAAAGTTTATAAAACGCCATGCAAGGAGTTCACCTTTTACGAAAGTAAATGTATACCAAATTATATACTCGCGTTTACATCAACATATTCACAATTCTACCTTTATTGAACAAATGCAAGACAGAGTGTGTAACAGCAACTGATATGCTAGATTGTCTTCCTTGTTACCTTTGCTTTAGAGGAAAGCTTCCATTACAGATCATTTTGAGAATTTGCGTTATTATTTTTAATGAATTTATTTTATTTTCGGGAGTGTATTTGTCATGTTGATTGACGTTATTTTAGATAACGTTAGTATACAGGTTGTACATGTACCGCTCATGCAAGCTATTCCTATTTTGTTCACGGAACTTGCAGGTGAAGGTAAAATTGACTGAAGAATTTTTCCAAACGCGAATAAAAATGCGCAATCTCTCATACCACACCACATATGTTGATGATTTTTACTGTGTTTGCTAAGTATTCCCAGTGTCTTCACTCTTTTTTCATCAACCCCCCCCCNNTGGACACAGTTTCTCTCTACTAGTTCATGGCATTGTCATGAAACTTGGCCCTTTGTATTTTTTAAATTTCAAAATCTGACATAATTCATTCACTTTACTGACTATGGTGTTCCTTTCAATTAAGGGTGTTCAAGTGTCTATGGATACTTGTAGGAGTATGTTTGTGCGCATTTGATTATTTTATTCAAGCATACATCCGTTACTCTGTCAAAATTACATTTTTGGATTCATTTGCACATGTATTCTGATTATTTTGTTTGGAGAATCTTGTATTAATTGTTGTGAAGATTTAACGTGTACATTAACAAATATTTAGACAGGATTCTTTGATAGAGACACATTACTTTCGATACTGCTGTCGGGAAAGAAGTAACAAAAAGATATACATGAAAAAAAAGTCCTAAGCATTTGCACTTATCAAAAATTATTGTCCTGTTTTCAAAACTTCATCTAATGCCCTAATACCCTATACTGCTATTGTAGGCTTTAGGAATATTTCTAAGATTAGCGTACACTTCTACATTTATGCTAATTTTATTTTCCTGTGGTTTCAAATGATTTCACACCAATTCATTAATCGGGAAAAAGAAATTTCCTAGCAACTTTATTGATCATATTTCAAAATTTATTTTATGTTAGAAGGGTATAAATTTTACAAGGTAGGGAAAAACAAATACATGCCTTGTAATAAATTAGCGTTGCCTGAATATTAATTTCAAAAATGTATATATATATATATATTTATATTCAATTAGAAGATTAAGTTTTCTTTTTGTAGGATTCTGGAAAATATGAACATTTACCTAAACATTTCAGAGTTTCCAATGTTGACTTCCTCAATGCAGTTTTCAAGAAATATACTTTACCTAACTATCGACATACTCTGACCACATTCTAATAACACAAGTGTTTGGGTGTATTTGACATATAGTAAATGCTACCATGCACTTGACATACTTGCCAACTCTCCTCCGTACTTAAGGGGACTCCCTATATTTCATGTAGAATTTTTAATAACTTCTTAAGAAAAAATGCATATCTCTCCCATTTAAGAATTGAATATTCTTCTTTTTCTTAGTAAACTTTAGACTCTCCCCTTTATGATGAAACATCTCCCATTGGAAACTTTTCAAGCTTGGAAAGTCTTACTTGAGGCAATGGAAAATCAGAATGGTCGTACTGGATAGAGCCTAGTATGAATTGTTCCGTGTTGCCTGAATGTTTTACCCTGTTACTTTAACAACCGTTTGTACAACTTTGGTAAATATTGGAGAGAGAGAGAGAGAGAGAGAGAGAGAGAGAGAGAGAGAGCTGATCGAAATTACTAAAGATTTGAACATATTTTAGTCCGCTTCTGAAATATGTATTTTTGCAGATAACGTCAATAGCCAGTGCAGGGCAAGGTTATAGCATGCAATGAAGAAGTATACATTGTTTTCAGAAATGATTGAAACTTATTGACACGGGTTATAACTCCCTTGTCGTCTTTTGAAAACATTCATCCCCGTTTCCGTTTCAGACTGATAACTACTTCTTAGCTTATCCGGTGATTATCAAATTCTTCATTCCTTGCAGTAGATGTTCCACTTCGCAAAACCAGGTAGAAATTCAGGGAAACTCCGACTGACTAACACCAGCTTAATCAGAATTGTAAGCTGTAATTTGCCTTTCAAATGAAACAGATTCGGGGAAGCGTAAAACATTCAACATTGGTCCAATCAAACACTATAATTTCATTGCGTCAAAATAACTCCTGATTTACTAGTGTAATGTTTTATTTCCGGTATTATGACTTTAAAAGTAAAATTCTGGCAGAAATCAACAAGAAAAGTATAATTCGACATGTTTAATTAATATAATCACCTTAAATGTGATCAAAAGCGTGTTGGAACTAGACTCCGGTCTCTAAATGATTAGAGAGCCCGGTCTTGTGATGTTGAATTGACGAGGTTTGATGTAAATGAAGCGAAAACGGATTCAGGGGGAAAGGCCACAGGCTCAGCTAACGTAGCCAGGAAATTGAATTCCGTCAAACTTAACCTTAGAACCTTTTTAGATTAATCCTAGGCTAAGATGTGTTGCTTCTGTGATTTCCTATATTTTGCCGCAAATGTCAATATTTTGTTTGCGATCCTTTGTATTCGGTAATAACTTGAAGCGCGTCTGTACAAAGATATGGAAATTTCATTTAACCATTCATATATTGAGTGTGATGTTTATAAACAGCGTAATCCAGATTGTTTTATCAGCATCAAACTAGTTGTATGTAAATCCCGGGACGTAACAATCACATTACAGTGTATAGGCCTGATACAGAATTGATAGATTAAGAAAACAGTGTATGAAAAAGAGAAATGTCTCAAGCTGGAGCCTGTGACCTATCCTAATGAAACAAAAAAAGCTCTATGTTAGATGAAAATATATATCCGAAACGAATAAAATGAAAGTTTTAATTGTCATTAAAACGAACCAGTTTACTAGGGCAATGAAAAAGATTTTACTGGTAAAATTTTATAACGCACTGACAGAGAATGGTAGCTAAACAAATCTGTTCTCATACTTTCAATATTGAACATTTTCCAAATTAGAATAATGTTGTAAATACCCAATGGAAAATTACTTCCATATAAATTAAAACAGTCGTACTTGTATCGTGCAATAGAAGTGTCTCTGTTGACAAGGCCTTAAAGGCATGCCTGTTAAGGTGTATTCTAAACTAAAAATATTTATAACGAAGATGGTTGCTAAAAGCTATAACAATTCTGTTTATCTAATTATTTATTGCTTTGTGAAGTTTGAGCCCCTGTCCGAGTAGTTTAGAATGAAGGAGATCGTGGTAACACATATAAATATTAAACATTAATTTTCACCTTATCTTTGCCTAAGTATGTTGGAAGGTTTGCCAGTTTCTTGGCAATGTCGGCCATTACTCGAGACCGAAGCAAACAGATTATCTCGTGCTTTGGCAAAAAGTGAGAGACATCTCTCTGCTTCAGTTTCTTAAGAATGATATGAAATACATCATATAGAGAGGACAAAGTTAGTAGTTTTCTCAATGGCGATTGTCCATCACACTGCGGTTTGGCTAAAATTGGTCTGATAAGTGACGTGGTATCCTAAGTGCGGTTGAAATAGCGAACTGTAATGAAAATCAGACTGAGTTCTAATGGTCTTAAATGCAATGTGATTTTGTGGGGAGGTTCCGCTGCATGTGCAGAATAAAATTTACAAATTTGCAAGGAAAACAGTCACATATTTAAAACTGGATTCAAATATGAATCGACTAAATTGAAAAGCAATGAACATCATTCCAAATCTTAATTATCTATTTACTCATAGCTTGTCGATGTTATTCAATACCATTATGAAATGAAATTGCAGTACGGTTAAAAGTATAAAGTGAAAGTACATCAAAGATTTGACAATTAAGATATGAAAGGAACTTACCTATATTAAGATATTAAAACAAGGGATTAAGATATAACTTCATAGATTAAGGTGTATTTTGGCAGGTTTTGTGTTGGATATGTCGCCCGATTTTGATATTGTTCTTATGAGACATATTTAACAACACGTCTAGAATTTCTATTTCAAGGTCATGTTAAAACATAAAAGAAAAACGAAATTAATTAACTTCACATACAAGCGTGGTTAGGTTTGTTTAAGAACGTGTTCTTCGCTGACTGATTTTAATAAATTCGAGAAACCGGTACTAAATCCTGCTGAAAAAGACAAGAGCTGTAAGATTAGCACGAACGAAAGTTGAAAGGTCAACGACAAATCATTTAATATCTCGTAATTGCATTAACTTGTCGGTAAAAATGAGCATATATTAATCACAGCAACAGGCTGTTGAGAGATGAAATAAAACTTTTTATAAATTATTTTGATAACATAGCAGTGAAAAGGAGAGAAAATACATGAATTCCTATTGTATACACATGGAAAGCTTTGAGATTTTTTTTAACATTTGTCTATAATACTTCTTTCTTCTCTCTCCCAACTGGGGCTGATGTGCATCTAATGTCTAAATATAATTAGAGTTTAGAAAATGAGGTTGCCTGGATGGCAACTAGACCAGACCCGAAAGGTAAATAGTTTATTTCCCAAAAGTAAAAGATGGTATCACCATAGGTTCATTATGAACATTACTTTTGGGTTTTATATGAATACGTAATTATTAGTTAGTTCTATTTAACTAAGGGTTCTAATTTAACCTCTACATAAACATCTAGACACTTATAGTCTAACCACTTTGACTACACATTGAAACAGCGTTGAAAAATCAATGTCTATTAATGTTATGAACTTGAATTATCAAAATATAACATTTCGCAATTGAATCGACCGGACAAAAACTCCTTATAGAAATATTGCGGTTAAGGATATTAGCATGAAATAGCACTTTAAAATATTATACCGGAATTTCATAAACCAAAAGTATCAAAGAGTGCAAAGTTGGTATGTATATATAAAACTACTAAAATCAAGCCAGAATAAATTGATTTTGTCGTTCATTTACCTAACACAAAGCATTTTATCGCATTTTTCTGAAGCTTACACTATTTAACAAAAAGGTAAATCTGATTCTTACACTAGAGGTACAATGACAACATGTCCCTTTAATTTCGTCACAGGCGTCAGGGCACCCAAAGAATCTATAGCTAGAGGATGAGTTTATTTAGACTTAATCCATGCCAGGGACGTTACAGCCGGACAAAGAGTTCCTCTGCTGAAAGTGTAAAAATTCAACACACCGTTACATACGGTACGTTGAACAAACTGCCGATTTTAGCACTCCAGACAGTCTAACCGTCTCCACAGGAATTAAGGATAGCTATACTTATTGTCCGGGATTTAAGTATCGCCACTGGTCAAGCGACGGATCAGTCCGTGTAAGTCTTATCCGAGACAGCGTGGCAGAAAATGGGATTAATCGAGCGCAATTTGTTTATCTACATTTTAAATGTAATTACTACTACTTGAATACGGATAAGCCTCTTTACTTCATTATTTTATGGTTTTGCGCCCCAATACTTCATTTGTATAAAAGTATTTGACTTTTAAATCTCATGATGTTCTTTTCGATACTATGTTGTATTTGAATACACACCAGAAAAAGCAAATTTCAATTCATTTTTGCAAGTGGAAGGCAGCGGGATAGATTAACACAGCCAAAAAAAAAACGACTTGCAAAGTGTGCGCAAAAGAAATGATAGATTACTTCGTCGTAGATGTTGTGGTACTTAATAACATGTAACATTTCAGAGAGCGAAAAGAGGTCAGAGGTCAATGTGTATTGTCATCAATTGCAGGGAGGAGAGATAATCTCCTAGCTTGTACTTCGGCTTGAGTCAACTCAAGTCATAGCCATATACATTTGTAATTGTACGGTCGTAATGCTTGGTAGTCAAATCAAATCACTCTCGGTGTCTTGCATTTTGGTAAGAATGTAATTATGTAAGTTTGGACATTTTTGCGAGAATGCATGGCCCGGGATGTATGTAATGCTAACTAAATTAGTCCAAGCCGTTATCATTTATGTACAACTCAGGGCAAAGGTTAAACATTAGCATTGTTGAGGGGCTTGAAATAATGATTCACATAAATCATACATAAGATGAAAAAGTTGGCCACCAACCGAGGGGTAAAATTCAAGAACATTACATTATTAAAGAATTATTTTAAAAATGAAGTTGATAAACTTGGTTATATATCCAGGTACATTATCAATGGTTTTAGAAACATAAGAGTATAAAGTATACATCAAAGAAAGTATCCAAACTCATAACCCAGATTAAATGTAGTTGATATCAAAGGAATAATTTCCTATGTAGGCAACATTTTGGGTTCACGCTTTTTTTCTTAAAAAAAATGTTGAGTAAAATACCTATACTTGAGTACAATATATCCCATTGTTGCTCGGGAGATACCATTTGAAAAATAAAACTCATTCGATACCTTTGGGGCTCTTTAGTCCGTTCTTCCGCTTTCGAATAAGTCTAATCCCTCCTCCGGGATAAGCATTCCACGACTTCCTATCCGTATGGATCTTTTTGTCATAACCGTTTGTTCTTGATTTAGACCCCCTGGATAAAAATATTTTCTATTCCCGGTATTTTTTTATGTTTCAACTCGGCTACAGAAATTTTGATAATTCTTTAATTTCACGCATTTTTATTATATGTCCAGGAATGGATTCTGGAAAATAGATATCGCTGAACATCGGTCCGACATTCTTTATTATAAGGGGCTGTCGATGCCTAGTAGTTTACGTGTTAACCTTTTGACCATTAGGTTGTGAGTTCAAATTTGATCCACAATTGATTTTCCGTGTCTTTCGGGTGAGACCGTAAAGAACCAGGTACCGTGTCACAGTAGGTATCGGCACTTTAAAGAACTCTCCCCCCTCCCTGCTCTACGGCCATATTTATGTACCGAGCATAAGCAAAATTGTTTGCGTTTCATCGGCACAGAGTGACGTCTGTATAGAAGTGAAAAATTGAGTTCAAGTATAAATTCGTCGCGGGTCCACATAAACATAAATTATTTCAATTAAAATTTGGTTTTGGCTTCAAGGGCATAGGATTGAGAGCTCGAGTACCGGATGATGAATACAAGGTTTCCTATTTTCAAATCAGAGGAAAAAACAGCAGTTCAAGCATCACAATTTTTGGGAAGCATACCTAAGTTGGTCGTCGTCGCAATGTAACTTAGGTAGACTTATAAGGAAAACGCATAGTTTGACGTTGAGTAAAACCTTGATAAAACAATCCAATCCGAGCGAAAAACAAAAATTACATTACCGGCTTTTGTATGAAACGATTTTTTTAGCTTATAAGGTATTGAGTTATGAGAGTATAAAAACATGTCATCATTATAGGGAGTTGCATACAACCTCTAACAGGTCAAAGTGTCCGTAGGTTTCGAACTTATGATAGATCAACAAATGACGCAGCATGACCGATATTTTTTTTACTTCTTTTTTTGCATTTTAATAAGATGGACTAAATGTATTTCAAAAACATGCACAAAGGCATTTTGAAGTCGTTTCTTCCAGATAAAATTTCCTTCAAGACAGATTTTTGATATGTTCCGGTTGTATCAATAATCGTCAATTGAAAATATTGTGCATATGTTATGGAAATGGGATAAAAACAACTTCAGTCTCTAACTACTATATCTAATTCTGAACTAAATGTCTAGTACGAAAACGTCATGAGGGCATTAAAAGGCTGCCGTTTCTATATTTATAAATGGAATGGACCATTTTTTCACAAAATCGTAAATAAATGAGGTAGCTGTTTTTAAACTTTACAGAGTACTACTATAGTAATTTTAGGAATTGAGATGTTTTATGTATGTTTTTGAATGTTTATGGGCAATTGTATTGGTCTGTTAAAATCATAGTAGTAAAATCCTTTGTTAAGATATTTGTTTAGGTGTTCCATTTTTCATAAAAGCAAAAAAAAAAAAACAGAAATAAAAAATAAAAAAAAACTGCTGAGGAAAATATTTTATTACGAGCGGTGAGACAGAAGTGTTATATGAATTCTGGATTAATAGTTTCCTCCTCTTAATAATGAAATAAAAAGGAGAATATTATATTTCTATCATTATTTTTAATTTTATTACAATTCTTACCACCATTTTCAATTTTAATTATGCTGATTATTATTTCAATTTGTATATCATTACTGATCTTATGCATTAAACCACTTGTAATGAAATTATACCTCAGCAGATATTTTCATTATTGAGATAATTTAAAAAAATGATTAATGATATGATGCTAAATCATATTATACTTATCATTATTTTAATTTATCACAAAAATTCATATCTTATTAAATAGATTGTCTTTATTCATTTTAATATCATATATCTTCTCTTTTTTCATTGAGCGAATGTTTATCATTACTCAACATACATGTATAAAAGATATGCCGCATTTTTCTTCTCTACTTTTATTTTGTATCGACAGCGTGACCTTTATCGGGTGTTTTGGGGTTGATTTTATTTGTTTGTTTTTGTTTTTTTTGTTTTTTTTTCAATCCCTTGTAAAGAGAAAATTCCTCAGTACAAGAATAACAGCACTGGTATCTATTTTAAGTTTGTTGGTATTATTATACTTTTTCAAGACATTTGCTAAATTGATGAAATATTATATAATGATATAAATTTCGGATTTCTGCTATGATACTTCGTGTAACTGTTATTTATATAAAATGTAAAGAAATCACATCTTCATTCATTTTTGAAAATAAAATAAAAAATGAAATAAACAGTGCTGATCAATTAACGACGGCATTTTTCTTGAATCACCAAGGGTGGCATGAAGGGATGATCACGTGACCTTGAGAAAATTAAGTCATAAAAAAATCTCGTTCGGCACGACCACATGTTTAACCGTTACCAAGACGACCCATCGAGGCGTGTGCTGATTGGTTCAATTTTTTAAGATAAAGATATTCTGTCAGTCCTATTACACAACATGGAAATGACAAAATTCGGTCACAGGTAGACACGCAATCTCTTCAAACAGGTGGGTGGGTTCAAAATGTTCCACAAAGAATCAAGACCCCATTTAACATGTTTTTGGCGAGTTGCCATGAGAACAAATAAATAAACAATCACTGAAAGAACTAATTGATCAACAAGTCATATCAATCAAGGATTGAACAAAGCCCGGACTTCCGTCGTGGGTCTGTTTTATAAAGTTATCCAATCAACTTGATTTATAATCATACTTTAATTAGTCAGAAAGATAATACCCCCCTCACGTGATATTTGAAGCAAGACGGAGTTTTTTTGCATTCACAATACGATGAGCCACTCTGGGTTGGTCTCAGTTCAAATTTTGATATAAACTAACCAGTCCTCAACCAATTGTTACTTACATGGCTAATAAAGTAAATCTATTTAGCATTACAGCGTGCCAATCGTAGTCTTTTTTTAACATTGCAAGAAGTAGGTGTATATCAAAATTGAGTATTATGTATAAATAGCAAACACAATCGTATTGTCATGATTATGAAATTAATCTATATAGCATATTATTAAATTGATGATCTACTAGTATATGAGTTTACGTCTACGATATACATCGTATTGTATTAGAAATTATAGATATTTATTTAAATTAGTATAATCTTGATTGTTTCAAATACATGATATTACTCAAAATGATTATTGAAAATTCAATGTTTTATCCTTCGTATTAATGGCATGTCGAATATCTTTTTACCAATAATTTCATAAGAATAATTCGTAATATCATCATCATCATCATCATCATCATCATCATCGTCGTCGTCGTCGTCGTCGTCGTCATCATCATTATCATCATCATCAATTCATCATTGTCATCATAATCATAATTATGATGATAATTAATATGATCGTCATCATTTTAAATTGCATTTCTTGTTTTTACATTTCTAGACCAGGTCACCTACTCAGCGTATTTCAACCTAAGGGCCATATAGATGCTGTATCCAAGATAACTAGGTTAGAAAGGTGTATGCTTTAAAAATAAGGAAAAATAATTTTCTTTTGAAAAAAAAAAAGCTGAAAAGGAATTGTTCATATTTGGCAGAATATATAAAAACAATTTTTTTTTAAAATTCAAAACTATTTGAAAACGAACCGTATCTTACCGTGCTCGGGGGTTCTAACTCCTCTCATTGACTATAAAATCTGGTAATAATTCCAGTGGGGTAACAGGGTAGACTTTTGGTGCGACTATTATTTAGACCGTATCGGGTAATTAAGTGAACGAAATGTTAAAGTAAGAATCCAAGTTTTTTGAAGAATTTTATTGTGTAATTATCGTGTGAAATAACTCAGCCTTGTTTGCTAGTCCAGAAGATGTTGTCTTTGTTCGGTGTAGGTTTAGTCGGAGAAGTTTATTTGATCCACTGGCGTGGCTTTCTTTTCTTTTTTCTCATTCAGATGCCTGTGAAATTTGCTTTCAAAAGTTAGAAGGAATCCTTCAGTAAAGAAAATATTTCCAATCGGGTTTCTTATGATCATAAAGCAAATATGAATTTCTCTAATACGGTCAAAGTGGTATCAAACTTCTATTATTAACATGTTATTTAGGTTGACGCTTTACGTTTTACGTTGAGTATGGATGCCGTCATTTAATGTCTATTTATTCATACATGCATAATCTTCGTTTAGGGGACACTTTGGCTTATTGGTTAGCGTGTTCGACTTTAAACCAAGAGGTCCGGGGTTCGAGCCAAAGCCCTGGTACGATTGTCCGTCCCTGTCTTTCGGATGATACAGTAAAAACCGTGGTCCCGTGTCGTAGTAGGTGTTTGTCCGTTAAAGAGCCCTCCCTGCTCTACGGTCAAAAGTGCCAAACATAGGCAAAATTATATATATTTAAGTTAAATTATCCTTGAGATTGACGTTAGACAGCAATGCAACCAACAACCAACCAACTCTTCGCTTACAGAGTCATATGTCTGTAGTAAATCACACGTAAACTTATCTTAAAAGTGTAATGCATGTACATGTACTTTTAAATGTTATATTTAAAACAATTACTTTTCCTTTTCGTCGACTCATTATCAAAGCTGTATAACCAATTCATTATTTAGATGACACTTTACGTTCACCGTAGGGTATGGATACCGTCACTTAACGCCTATTATTAACCGCTGGCAAATTTCACGTAAACATACCCTAAAGCTGTAGTAATTAAAATTTTGCATTTAAAACAATTAATTTTCCCTTTCATTGACTCCCATAGTTCCTTTCATTCATAATCATTATCCATTTACTTGATTTACAATCTCTTACTAATTTATCTATTCACCTCTCTAATAAATATCTAGAGGTATGGCAAATAAGCCGTCTATATCCCCGTATGTTTATTTGAACATCAATCGAACCATTAATTCTTTTCGTATATGTCAATAAATTAATCTAGCCAGTTGCTTTATAATTAATGTGTAAAAGAAGCTCCCATGATTAATGCAAATTCTGTATCCGGCCAATATTAGTCATTTTTAGATCAAAGTTCGATCTTTGTTAACCCTTTAAAAACATCAAAAAGAGAAAGAAACTTTGAGACGAATTTTCACTTCATGAGCATCTTACTCATTGATGAACAACCGCAAACGATGAAGAGCATTACTTAGAGTTTTGTTCATTTAAATGTATTGCCATTAGCGCTGCTGTTGTTGTTGTTGTTGTTGTTGCTTCTCGTTGTATTCTAGTCCACCATAATTTTAGTCAAATTAATGTTATTTAGATGCGCGAATAACTATTTGCTGCTGACTGTCATTTTTGTAAATAGCACAGTACCATATAATACCAGGCTGATATGATGACCACATATGACCAGACTTCGGCCAATGAAAAAAAGGTTTTACAAATCGATGCCAGGAATTAAAAACCAACAGAAACATGTAAATCTTAAATAAAAATGCATTATGATTTTTTTCCGTTTACGTTTGAACCTCATCAATACAGCTCTCTTAATGGTTCATCTCATATTTTAGAAAATGATGAATCAGCTTCCTTGGACTCTTTATTCCAAATTCTCTTACTCGTATCTCTCACCATTTTATAACCGTCACTTAAGATTTCGAGTTTCCACTGTGTAAATATTTTAACTAAATCTATCAGGAAAGTGACCAATTTAGTTGCTATATTTTGGGTTTCTAGAATATGGTTACTCTGACAAATGGTAATGTAAAGAAGTTTCTGATAGCAATCATTCATCGTTAGTATGTAACCTGTACATGATTGCAATTTTATATGAGCTTGCATTCCACTGCTACTCCGTATCATGTTACAATACTTTACAGATTCACACGTGACTATATTTACTTAACCTAGCCGATTACTCTTTACGCTTATTTAGTTTTTATTGTATCATACTCCCTGACCCGGAAGCGGAAATGAGCTAAATAACCTTAATAACATCACATTCTGCATGTCTCAGGATTTGACAATATCAGTATAATCTGATTGCTTTCAGTTTATGTTGTGATTGAACATTTTCTTTAGTTTTGAATTCTTATCACTAGCATAGAGAGTGGATATATCACTCTCGATCGCGTAAATATGAAATAATCTAAAAACAGATATCATCTGATGTATTGAAGATGAAATATTTACTGGCGAGAGCATGAGGACACTTGTTGTGGGCTCATGGTGCTACACCACTGTTAAATTGTCGTCTTGGCATTTTAGTGGTAAAAGCAATAAAAAGCTATTAGCTTACCTCCTGTCTCTTACTGGGTAAATCTCACGGAGGTGACCTTCACATCTTTTGTGTGGTTTTGGTCCAATCTTCTGATGAGATTGGACTCTCTCGATTTTTTTTCCACACTTGGAATATTTAAATTTAAAATCAATATTAAAAGGACGCAACAATGTTTAACCAAACTCCCGGAAAATATGGAGAGATTATTAAAATGCAGGTAAATGATGCGTAATAAAGGTTGGCTTTATTAAAAACTTTGATCTCTAGTGCGGAGAAAAGCGCTCCTGTGATGGAATCGACAACGTTGAACGTGAAACCTGTATTTTCGCGCTCCTCGAATGCAATCATCATTATTATGGAATTTTACATTTGCGGGTGTATTAATTATATTTATAGAAATGCTCTTTTTGTAAGTTTCGGCTTTATTTGCGCACAGTTGGACAAAAGCAAATATACATGGGAGGCGAACATTAATTTTACTAAAGCGCTCCTCATTTGCACAGCCGAATAATCACCGCACAACAACCAATAACGACGTAAAATTACAGGCAGCATCTGTCGTGCAGTCTGTGAGAGGGAAAAATGCACACAGACTCTTGGATAGGTAGGAAAACAGATGTAGAAGTGAAGACAGACAGACAGACAGACAGACAGTTAAACTAGCAGACATAAAGACAAATACATGTAAAATTATACAAAATATGCCATAAAGTATGTAAGCGAAAACTGCATACAGACTCATGGATAGGTAGATAGACAAACAGATGTAGATGTGAACGCAGAGGAGAGACAAATAGACAGAGAAACAGCCAGATTATGTCTTACGATTTGCTAGAGAAAAATGCACACAGACCTACAAACAGTAGATATAAAAAGAGATGCAGAGTTGAACAGGGGTAGATAGATGGACATACGTCGTAAAGTTAGAGAAAGCATGCACACCGACTTACAACAATAAGGCAAGCAGATGAAGAGGCGAATACAGACAGATAGAGACACATAGATAAAGCAAATAGATATAGAATTACAGGCAGAATCTGCCGTACGTTTTGTGAGAGAAAAATATGTATATAGACATACAGGTGCAGAGTGAATACACCCAGACGGACATTTAGACAAATAGAAGGGTCAGATAGGCGAACGATCGCCAAAGTAAATACAGACGGACAAAACGAACTCACTGGCACCTAAATTGATTGTAATCTGTAAGGTGCAAAGAAGCCAGTACCAAAAGAAATAGATATAGTGATATATAGACAGAGAAACAAATAAAGATGGATGTAAAAGTAACAAACAGGGTGTGTAGCTCAGTCTTTGAGAGAATTGAAAGCAAAGGTACATGCATATAAAAAGACAACAACATAGGACAGGTAGACTAAGACTGAGCAGAAAAAGAGAGATGGTCAGATGAACAGTAAATACATGCGTAAACAAAGACAGATAGACACTAAAGTAAACACAATTAGACAAAGGCAAACATAAAAACAAAAAGACATAAAATGACATGCGAGAGAAGTCAGCAAAGACGTGATGGCAGATTAAGAGACAATTAGACAAAAAAATAGAGACAGTTCGGCAAACAGACAACAACACAGTTAGTTAGACAAATAGACAATAAGGTGAACATGGCAAAACAGATAGATATGGAAACAGGTGTATGTCAAATAACAGACAGCTTCTGTCATGCAGTTGTGAAAAACATACTCGCATACCTACAGACAAGGAATTTGAAAAAAAAATCAAGGGAACAAATACAGTCAGAGATGGATGGAGGGTAGACAGACAAATGAAACAGAAAACGGATAGAGCGACTTGCAATCTGAAAAGAAAAAAAATTGAGACAAAAATAGGGACAGACGAAAGGGTAAATAAAAACAATTTGAGAAACAAAAAACAGATAGGCATGAAGACCGATAGATTCGTTAGACACTAAGTAAAGAAAGTAGTAAAATGAATAAACAGATAAACAGACAGAAGGGCGGACGGACGATTTGAAAGAATTACGTCAAGTATTCGATGAAATGGTGAATATATATCAAATGTTTGGAATGCTTTAGCAGGGTAGTTGTTTTGTCAAAGTGAGACCGACATAACGAAAAGTTATATAATCGTATTACTAGTGGCATTTTGGCTAGTGCATAAAATTTTTACGAATGCAGAAAATTGAAAATACGTAGAAAGTTCATTTTAGTGCGATGAGGAAATAGAAGGTCTCACAAAGGAAACCTGCATGATGGGGTGTACAGTAATACTTGCTGATAAAACCATACAATTCAATTAATGGAAATTCAAATCATTTAATTTCATGTAAATACTTGTATTTTTTGCAGACTAATTCTCTTCTGGTCGGCACTGTTCGGATCGACCTGCTGCAGCAGAGAGTATTGTGATGTAAACTGCAGTAGGTAAATGAAAATATGTCAGAATTACAAACTATATCACGTCGATAGACAGCAGACGACATAGTGCATGATATCGATAAATGTATCAAATGCACAGATCTTAAGAGGCGACAGCTTTAACTTGACGCCCTGGTACAGAAAAGAGACAGAAAATGTCAAAAAATTGTCATACTGTTCTAATCTGATGTAATTAAAGTTAGAAAACGGTTTTATTCAGCAAGTTTGAATTCACACAGAGTCAAATTAATAATCTCCATTTTAAAAGAAACTGGTTGCATAATCTTTTACCTTTATGAACTATATCATATTAAACTGTTCTTGGCCTGTGATGGGAATAATTCATATATATATATATATATATTAGTCCAAGAAAAAATCCAACACAACCAG
>JACSZP010005938.1:0-16923 GCA_016161895.1 Pinna nobilis | reverse complement strand
AAAGAACTTGGTGGAATTACGTATGCATTAGCAATTTCCTTTTTTATTTATGCAAATCATCATAAAAAACAAGTCAAAAAGGTATTAAATTTAAGTTTGTGTATTTGTAGAATGATGCATGGGACACAACATCACAAGGACCACAACATCCTTGAAAATAAATGGAATGACAATAAAAACATTTTCAATACTCAATATATCAACACTACCAAATCGTAAAAGGAAACACAGTAATACAATCCAATGATCTGAAGACCAGTAAATAATAAAACTGACAAAATTTGTGTAGGCGTAAAATAAACTATGGCACTGATAATGACTGATTCTGTGGACGAAGGCATGATATAATATGCATGTACAGTTAAATGTATTTCACTGGCACTGTGCCTGTGGACGGTCAAATCATTTACTTGAGGTAGCAGGAAGACCTACTAGGAACTAAATTGCCCGTGGCCAAAGGCAAAGGGTTACACTTCTCTAGGTCTTCCCTGCTAACAAGTTACAATGATTGGACTGTTCCCGTACTACCAATGAAATAAATTATGTTTTTACCCGATTCTCTATTAAAGGGACTTTCTGAACTGAATAAGAAATATCCGGACTAAATTCTGCTTGAATGGGGCACAAGAGGGGGAAACCATTTGTGCACGATGGTCACGCATATAACAGTAGGCTTCTATGCCATTTTTGACTGTTACCATCTGGGCCCAGTTGTTCAATAGTTGGTTAAATTTAACCGAGGTTTAGATATAACCGAGCCTTGTAGAAATAGAGTAACCAAGAATCAAAGCTTCACAAAACTTACTTAATTTTATTGTTTGTCTGACCAAAGGTTTGATTCAACCCAACAATAAATTTTTTTAACCGAAAAAGGTTATTTCTAGGCTCAAACCTTGGTTATATTTAACCGAGGGTTAAAATTTAACCAGCTGATGAACAACTGGGCCCTGATGCGATTCTACTGTATTTCAGCTTTATAATGAGTAAACAATCCAATTCATCTCTTCTTTAATATAGAGTCAGGTAATAACAAATATTCATTTATAGTCAAACCCGGATGTATTGAAACCAAAGCTGAATGATTTTTTTCTTTCAAATAAACGGGGTTTTGTAAAATAAATTGGTTAAAATAGTTATAAAGTAATTTAGCAAGAAAATTAAAATCATTTAAAATGAAGCCAGATTTCAATATATCAGGTTTCAATATTAGTGTTACACCGTACTTTGAGAAATTCTACATAAAATGAGTCAGGTACAGACTTGCATTTTCATTTATGTCTTTTTAAACACAGAGATATGTATATATGGGCTGAAACATTTAAGTAGTTTTTAGTTTATAGTGTTTGATTTTTGTGAGCTTTGAGAGGTGTACATAACAAAGTTTGAAACTAAAAAAGATACGATGCTCTGGTATCCACCAAAAGGTCTACGAATTGAGATCTGAAAGATATGGACAATCTGAAACCTAAGTTCTATAATTTTTTCACTTTTTTACCACCCGATATCATAAATCATGTATCTGAATACATGGAATAGTCAATTGACATACGTATTTCCTTCTGTCTGTAAAATGATAAATGCCCACAATACAGTATTAAATGAAACATATTATATTTTAATGACACATTATATATGTATTGGCTTCAGTTGAGGTTTGTCAATTATTTAAAGACCTATTTGGGCAAATATTCACCAATACCTCTGCAACTAGATTTAAAAATTTTGACAGAATAAAACCAAAACTTCTATAATTGTTTCAAATATGACATTTTGATGACAAGTTTGATCCCACATAACCAGGGCCTTTTCTGCCAAATTGATAGCCGATATTGGACTATGTTTCCAATGGAAAATCATGTCTCTTTTCCCAATTTTCATTAAAAAAAATCCCATATTGCTCAAATGAAAATGATATTCAATCAATGTGTTGCCAATTACCAAAGATTTAGTTTGTTGGCCGATTGGTATTTGGTATTTTTCATTATAAACAAACAAAATAAGTGGTACATAGGTATCTGTTTTGATCATTAAAAGTGGTACAAAAATCCTATTTTTCATCAAAATACCGCAAAATTCCCAATTCCAGTGCCATAGGCCATGTTCCCAAACCAGTGAGAAAAAGTCCTGATACCAAAAAAGATAAAATCTACTCATCCTTAATATGCTGAGGACAATAAAGGTATTGAAACAAAAAACAAAAAACAAAAAAAAAGATAAGATAAAATGAGTCACCTTTATGCACCATTTTTGTCGACATTTGCATTTTACCTGGATGTCTTAAAAACCTTAAGTTTGAGACCTTGAATTTTTCAGGTACAAGAATGAATGAAGAAGGTGATATGTCCTCTCATAGTGATGAACCCTTTCAACCCCAAGTATTATAATGGTATGCTCTTTTCTATTGTCTTAGACCAGTCCATTACGGTCTATGGCGTTGAAAGGGTTAAACTATCAAGTAAAGGTCAATCCCTCTACTATACTATACTATGATTGGCTTCAAAGTTATTCAATGGACATGAATTGTTTTCCAAGTGATGGACAGATGAATGGACAGCATGATCACAATAGGACTTCAGCCGCTATGTTGGTAAGGACTTGCTAAAAAGAATATGCATATTGTAACAGAGGATACAGAAATGTACCTTGGGTAATTTGGAACATTAAGACATTCAAAATAGCAAATTCCCTGTCTAAGAAAACGTTTATATGAAAACCAAATGAAAAGAAAACACTTTTGAATATCATGCATCAAATGTATCCATTATACAATGTACAACAAAAGCAAGACTGCAAGTGATAAACATTATCTAAAATTTGACAACCATACTTGACTTATACAATAAAATAAAGAAATGAAATTGATAAAGCCCCAACAATAAACATATTCTGAGTTTATCTTGTGTCTTGAACTTTATTTGTTAATGGGCAAAATTAAAAATGCATATGCACACCGATATGCCAATCTAAGTAAAAGATGAAAATGAACTTAAAAAGATGAATCTGATATAACATTTTATAACAAGGAGGTACGTCCCCCATCTCAATTACAAATTTAAAAATGGGGAGAAATTATGAAAGCTAAAAAAGTATAACATCTCTAAGGAAAATTATTCATTTTATCATATTTAGAAGAGACTTCACAAAGTTCTGAATAGAAAAAAACAGCAACATTATAAGAGAGCTTTCCAAGATATGAAAAACAAATGTAGGTAAACTTGAGATGTCTAACACATTAAAATCTTTTTGGAAAACAAGTTTACAAATTCCATCTACATTTGTATATTGCAAAATTCTGGACATGAAGTTATTTGCATTATCCCTACTGAAACTTCACTTTACCATTCCCTGCTTTTCTTATTCCATGAAATACAAAATGGACGGGTCACAACTGAACACTTTTATGAATAACAGAAAGAAAATTAATTAAAATTAAAAGAGTGTAAATGGTATTAATGTACAGTTGTACTGCACCAAATATAGACAAGGTCGGGGGAACACATTGCAGATTAATTAACAGGAGTTTTGATTTAATTGTCTATCCATTTTTGCAGAACTTTAAGTCTTTGAAGGGTATTATAAAACAATACAGAGAACAGACATGTGTCTGATCCCAAATTTTTCATGATTCAGTTCTGAGTTTCTTTGTTCATTTAGGAAGCCACAAACACATAAATAAGTTGAAAAGGGGAAGCATACGGAACAAAAAAAATCATGTTCACCGTCAATACAATTTGATTGCACATTATGATTAATCAAAATAATCTCTTATGATTATATTGCAAATTCTATCACATCATAGTAATCTCTACATCTCTAACCAATCGCAATGAAATGTTTTGTTGTAATTAAGAAATTGATAAGGCATGACAAATACACAATAAATATAGTAGGATAAGGGGAAATAAAAGAAAGTTGTTTTCTTGATTATGAAGAGTAAACATCTCTTTAAAAAAGATATCTGACTTGTAATGTGCAACATATACCGGTAAGTAATTAGATCAATGCTATGTTAATTCATTGGCCCCTAATGCCACGTTTGAGTAGGTCCTTTTCATTGATCGGAATAGTTCATTTTGAAATTTCAGGGGTCAATGAATTAATCTGCCGTTAGAGGACTGTGGGGACAACATGGCTGCACATAAGACAAGATAAAAGTTAAAACGAGAGAAAGGTAAAGTATGTGGCATTCACATTGTAAAATTTTCATGTGGTAAACAAAGAGTAAAAAACGCTTACTTTCCAAAAAATATTTCATACGAAAACAAAAAATGTAAAAAGAATACGATATTAGAATATGATAATCAAAGCAAGTTTGACATTTTTCTTTCTTTTATTACAGTTGAACACAGATATATTGAAAACTATACGGGAATGAGTTTTCCTTCCAAATAAACTTGGTTTTCAAAATACAGTAGAGTTGGTCTATAAGGAATCATCTTAAAGCTAATTCAGTGCTATAACATACAGGGAATAAAATCCCCGAAAAAATTACAATCCCCGAAAAAATTACTATCCCCGAAAAAATTACTATCCCCAAAAAATTGCTATCTATTTATACATATCTATAAATTCTGATGTTTTAAACAAAGGATGCCTATAACGAAGTACAAAGTCAATCAGTTTTGACTTTGTTATAGACCAACTAAACTGTACATTTAACTAGGTTAAAATAGCAATACAGTTACTTAGTCATGAAACTTCAATCATTTCAAATTAAGCAGGAATTCAATTTATCAGGGTTCAATATAAGTGCGTTCCACTGCAATTCTAACTGTCTATCTATCTTGTGTGGTATTGATCTATTTTCAGTCATTATCCTGTCCAATTAAAGTGTTCAGTGAACTACATATTGTCCCCAGAGGTCAGAAGTCTTTTTTGTGAAAATAAGCCTCAAACACACTTAAAAAATTGTCAAAGAGTTCAATTGGTATTTTTGGCTTAGTATTCGAGCACAGTAATAATTTTGGTGGCATGTTTTGGTATATGCTGAACACCAGTTTTGATTATTTATCACATCCACCATTTTTCCCCTTCTCCCCCATCAAACCTATTCATAAAAGTTTGAGTATGGAGATTGTCAAATTTTTCAAGTGGAAAAATACCACTATTCTGTAAAGTGAGCCCGTACCATAATTAAAAGCCAAGAAAAAATGTACAATATAAGACACACCTCATTTCATCTACTACACTGCTGTATTCTGTCACCTAGTTTTATATGAGTGTACTTTGAGTATCATAGTAAACACACTGCTTTGCAATCTGTTTTGGTTAACCCTTTCAACCCCAAGTATCAGAATGTTTTGTTTTGTCTATTGTCTGGAACAGTCTATTTTGGTCTGTGGTGTTGAAAGGGTTAATACCATTTTGTAACACACACAGAAATTGACTGTGACGGTAACTCTTCCTCACTTTACACTTTGGGACCACTTCTATCGTTGGTAACTGCCTTCTTCAGACCGCCCTTGGAGAATCCTGTTATAGAGCTAAGAAGTGCCCCTCTTCCTGAAGATCCTCCGGCGCCTCCTGGTGATGTTGGCGTGGGTGGGGCAGGGGGAGGACCACCTGGAGCTGGGGCTACAGGGGGTGGTGGAGGAGCAGGTGGACCTGTAGGTGGGGGCGGGGGAGCTGGAGGCAATGCTGCATTTGAACCTGTGAAAATTAAAAATAAATAACAAAATTAATTTTAAACAGCACATTTCATCCAGAAATAACAAGTGTTGAAACCTTCCAATATGCAATAGTTTTATGTCAAAGTCGAAAATAATTTGTTTATACAGAACAAAAATTGATTCTGATGAATTGATTTTGAATAAACAATATGGAAACTCTGAAAGAAATATACAAGTGTGGCATAATTCACCGTACAACTGCAGCATACAGCATAACAGAATATTACAGTATGTTAAGGATGGTCAATTGCATCGTTCTCTCTCTCTCCACTCATGCAATTTCTTTTTTCAAATGAACTAGTAATCACTTTGTATCACTATTCTGTCGAATCATCCCCCCCCCCATCTACTGTAGATCTGTGTTTGAATACAGAACTCTGCTCATGCAATATCATATACAGTGTAGTTGGTCTATAACAACGTCAAAGGGAATTGACTTTTTACTTCATTATAGGCATCCTTTGTTTTTTAAGCATCACAATTTACTACATGAATAGATAAATAGTAATTCTCTTCAGGGATTTTATTCTTATTCGTTATAGCACTGAATTTGCTTTAAGCCAATTCGTTATAGACTGACTGCACTGCATATGTATATCCTTGTATCTGTTCTGGCTCTACAATAGATCTTTTTCACTGTCATTAATGGACTAATGTACATATCTAACTTTCAGAAATATGTGACTTATGTATATGCTTCCCAAAGTTGGTTTTTATCTATATAAATCACACCTGAATTAAGAGACTACCAGTCATATGTGACCCTATTTGGACCTTCCCTTGGACAGTCTCTAAAAACAGGTTAGACTGTTAACATGACAAAATGTAAAAAAACCAAAAAAGGTCCTCATTTCATCATATACCGTACACCATACAACATCCAAATGTACAACATCCACATACACAATATACATAACATGACAAAATGAAGTGTCATCCACAAAAATGTCATAAAAAGAAATTCAAAATGTCCTTATCTTCACAGTGGAAAAAATATAACCAGTGGATCAGCATGCATCAAAGTTTCTTTGTCTTGAGAGACCATACTCTGAGAAATTATACAGGCATTTAATAATCTGTTTTATAGTGTTGTGCGTCATGGATTTTTTACTTTGCAATGCCCCCTTGGTATCTCCTACCTACTCTTTTTTAAACCTACTTCAAGATTCCATCTGTCATCTAACATTATACATTTATTGCCCTAATTGTTATAAGGGGGCATAGTAATAATTTTTTACCCATAACATATCATATTTCTGACGGGCTAAGCCAAAGGGAATTATGACTACCTGTGGGTAAACTAATCGCCATGTCTGCCTATAACCTGGACAATAAATTTTTTATTACACCAACATACAGATAAAAACAAAGACTGCTTTGAAACAAGATGAAATTTTGATACGAAATTCAGGAGAAGTCAGTTGCCTAAATTATGATTCAAAATATTGACCTTCTAGCTTGATCATATTAAAAGTGAATGGAAAAAAACACAAGAACGATTTATGTACACAAGCATACAGACAGATGACCATCAAATCCATCTGAATTAAATGTAAAAGTATGAGATCACACACAGACAGAAGAAAAAGATATTCAATGTTTTGATGAGCATTCAGTCCTACTGAATTAAAAGTAATCGTATGACATCACACGCGGACAGAAGAAAAACATACATAATGCTTCAATGACCATTCAGTCCATCTTAATTAAAAGTAAACCTATGACATCACACACACTGATACATAAATTATAATATAATGTGTTAAAATATATTATACAAATATTCAATGGCTTACTGTGCTCTAGTTCAGAATATTTCACCCGAGGTGCTGGTAATCAACAGACGTAATATTGCACAAGGCCGTTAGGCCGAGTGCAATATAACAACAATATAACGTCTGTTGATTACCAGCACTAAGGGGGAAAATATTCTGGATTAGAGCACAGAGAGCCATCGAATATGTTTTATTACATAATCAAACATATGAATAGCTGCAATAAAAGAGCCTTCTTAGTATTCCAACAGGGAGGTGTTCACTGTTGTAGCCGCTACGAGCCGATGTGCGTTGCTGACGTCAACAAAGAGCTACGTCATAGCCATATCCGCAGCATCCAACAGAGGTGCTTAAACTGACGTCATACAACAAAGGGCTACGTCGTAGCCATGCAATAGTACTCTTGAAACCGTACTATATCACTTTTTCACATGCTGGCACAATAAATAGCTTAAATTATGACATTACCTCATATATAGAGTAATGCAAATTAATAATGTAATAATTACAGATATTCTACTGCATACCTGAGAGTTAGCTAAAATGCTGTACAAGGAATTATAATACAGTCGAATCTTGAAAACTCGAACGTTGTTCTCTCGAAGTTCTCGATCTCTCGAAGTAGAGCTATGGTCCCGATTTTTTCCTTAAAAACTTAACCAGTCTGAGATTAATAGTCGATCTTTCGAACATTCACGTCGAAATTTTTCATTTCTCGAATAAATCTCACAGTCCAAAGCTTAAAATTTCCATTGAAATATCATCCCATTCTTCTGAAAATGCAAATTTTCGGCAGACACTGTAATTGCCGTCTGTTTATTTAGTATTCAAGATGACGACAGTGGTAATTTATTTCAGAATATTTTCCCTATGGATTAGTGATGAGAACATTGTCCGGGAAAGGGAGTGAATAAGAGTGTATAGGTCAGCGGAACAGCGTTCAGCTTAAGATATCGTATTTTTTCAAAACTCGAAGTCTTGAAAATTCGAAGTTTATAAGCGGTCCCGAGCACTTCGAGTTATCGAGATTCAACTGTACTTGAGTATGTAAGTACACAGCAATCTTATGATTACTAGATTAAGATCTGATTATTCATTACGGTAATACCGAATGGTAAATGAGACAGGTATACGTGATTGAATTTAAGGTCTGTAAAATCTATGTTAAAATGAAAACTGTAATAAATCTAAGTACATGTAAGTTATATAACATTGTGCACAGATTATAGTTATGTCAATTTAGGTGATGTAAATACGCAAAATTAGCCATCATAGAAAATACATAATACACAAGTAGTGCAACACTCAATAGCTATATCATCCCCATAACCATGGCAACCAATGCCAAAGGAGAAAGAACCATTTTGTTTGTTGCTATAAATAGATAATGCATCAATGTTTAGGCATGGACAAGCAGGCTTGCATCAGCACTAAATATAGAATGACGTTTGCTGCTGCAACACATGCAGTCATGACACAAAAGCAATAATTCAGTAAGACATATAAAAGTTACTCAAATTCAACTGCATGATTTTACAAGAAACTTCTATAGACGGTATTGCTGAATAGCAAAGTAAAATTTAAAGAAGTAGGTCAAAAGTTAAGGTCAAGGTCACTAGGTCAAAAGTCATGGAATAAAATTAAAGCTCTGATTACTAAAAACTACTATTTATTGTTTCTATTGCTTAAACAAGAAACTTATGCCAAAATATTGACAGACAAGTGGATAGACATCGCCAATTTATAGACTGAAATTGCATCATAATCTCACAAAAAATTCAATATGAGACAATAACAAAATGAGGTCATATGTAAAGTATTGGTAGTTAACATGTAAAGCCCAATCAATGTCAATGTTTGTGACTCTTCAGCCTATGTGTAGGTGTTTCAAATAAATACAAGATAAAAGATCACTAAATCAATAGCAAAATCTTTAATGTCCCAAGACCGGCCTCTTATCCACCTCTGTCAACGGTCAACAGCTGGACAACATTTGATACATTGCCCAATGAATAATAAATGGTAGAGAAAGCCATGATGACCACTTAAGTTGTCTAAAAGTACTGGGGCCCTTTTCACAAAAAATCTTATGATCAAAATCACTCGTAATGGTAAGTTAACAATATTTCAATTGACCATATTTTTAATATTTTACAATAAAACCCACCAATTGTGATGTAATTTGATTGGCATAAATGATATGAATCAGATTTTGACTATATTTATTTATTTACATATAGAATTTGTCAAATAAACAATAATAAAATTTCATACACTTACGACTACGAGTGATTTTTGTCGTAAGATTCTTTGTGAAAAGGGCCGCTGGTGCCTGAAGAGAATTCATAGTCATTAACAACAGATGTCTTCAAGGTTTTTTTTTTTCACAAAAGATTTTTATAAATCTAGCCTTGCATTTTGATTTAGCTTTGCATTAAAATGTGATAAAAATTCAACATGCAATTGATTTTGTTAATTCACAAGAAAGCCCTCATACACTTCTGCTATTCTGAGAACAAAATTCAAATGAGAATTTTTCATATACAATGGTTCTTCCTCCAAAGCAAAAGAGTCAAACTACTGTACTGCCTAGCAACAACATCAAAGTGAGGGTCACAATGGGTTAGTACAACGCTCAACCAATATCCAGGGTATAAAAAAAAATCTTAGAAAAAAATAAGTCAAATACATGTTGTTGAGTAAAGATTTTGAGAGAATACATGTAAGGACATTAGCCATTACAACCCTCACACCAAAGAGAAGATTTACAATCTATCTATGTATACAACACTTAACTCATTCACCCCTTAAAAAACATTTGGATTTGCCTAAATGATTGATTTACAGAAGAGTCTATTATTTTTTAGGGGGTAATGAGCTAACATAAAGAATAACTGCATAGTTACATGTCATCATTCAGCAGGAAGGCAGACGATTAGATCTGACATAATTTGCTGATGTCATAGATATAGTTAGCACTAGAGATAGTACGACATAAGATGTGAAAAGTGAATTAAACAGACTAAAAATGTCGAATTAAAAAAAAGCATGCGTGAGAAACGTGGTACCTAGGATTGAAGGGGACCACTTCCTGTTAGCGTTTCTTCTGAAATTCAAACATACAAGAGACTCAGACTCAAACATTCAGGTAAGCATATGCAAATTTTTATTGTGAATGTCAAATTTCCCACTTCCGCATTGGTTCATGCTAGCCATTCTAGTCTACCATATCCTATCCCTGTCAGTGCATCAAATATGGTGCTTGCAAGGTCTCACTCCAAACTAAGAATCTCAAGTTATTTTCATTCATTTTTAACTTGTATTTAATCAAGTTAAATTCACCTTTCCATTTACATAGGAAAATTGTTAAGTTTGGCTACATCACAATACAAAACACATAGGTCAACACACTTTAAATCTGTATTGTGCCATCACTAAAGTGGACAATTTTTCTGCCATTGCAACCAGTTAATTCTAAAGTCATTTTGATTTAAAGATGGTGGAGAGAGAGATTTATCAATTTTTCATCTTGTTCTGTGATTCCATTACCGTTATTCCAGGAACACATTTCCTGATCTTTTATGTCATAAAAAACAATTCAATATATTGCTTTGGATTGAAAGTCAAAACTTTTGATCATTGGTGAATGCTTGGTGCTAGACTAATCAGCTCTTTGATATACACACCCCAATCCATGGATCCAGTTTTTGGGTTTGTTTTTTTTTTTAGAGGGGGGGGGGGTTGAATTTGCAAGAAGTAAAATGTATGTATTACAAGTAATACTAGTATCTGAATTTCTAAAATGAATAATGGCATTATATACATATGTACATGTCTGGACCCCCAACCCCCCTCTAGATCCTCACATGACTCCATATACTCAGGCATATTGTATATTCAGAGGAACATGACTTTCATTATACATTTTTTTTGTATTTCAATCCCACAAATCATGACGGATTTTACACAAATACACATATTACACAGTTTTAGGGTACATAATACAAGGTCAAGTCCAATGCTTACTGTGATACTATTTTTGACCTTATAAAGTAGTCTCTTGAATTATTTGCTCTCTGAATGCTTGATTTTATTCTATGAATTCCCTTGAATCTATTGTGCATTTCAAAGCAAATATTACACCAAAACAATGAACTATAACCAACACACTAAAAAATAAAGTAGAGAACTGACAGGGTCATTCAGGGTCAAGCTATGGCTTTGAGCTTCACAAAAATGAATGGAAAATTTAGAAGTCCCCTCAATCCCCTGTAACCCTCCTCTTGCTGTTTCTAAACAATATTACATGTACACCAGTTGGTTAATGATTGCTTTACCTTTTTAGAGATGGATTGATGATCAGACATGACATGTACAAAAGGAACACTAGGGTATCCATATTGGTGGCATTGTCAGTGTCTCTGCTACACAAAACCATCAACATTTTGTCAATAAAATTCACACTATAACAGTCATAGATTTAATACTTAGACATTCTATTCAGCTCCTGGACACCAGTACAGAATGATTGAATCTTACAGGAGTGGGTGTTGTGGACAGGGAGATCTTTAAACCAGAGGGAATGAAAATTGCTATCCAGAATGAGGCTCTGCTGAGTTCTGGATTGCCATGATCTTTCCCGAGGGTTTTAAGATTCCATGTTCATGGCAACAATTGTGTTTGATTATTTTTCTAACAATCTAAAAACTAGCCAAATTTCAATGAAGTTGCATGTTTTTGCCTGTACAGGCATAAATATATCAGATCATCATGACTAGTTGGTAGCTATTCGGTGGTCATTAAAATAAAATGACATAATTGATTATCAACTTTGACATCACAATACAATTCTTTGAAAGAAGCCAGTGTGATCAAAGCAAATTCAAGTCGATTATTCAATTGTGATGTCATGGTGCATGTGATCTGTCTTTTCTAGGAAAAGTCAGTTATCTTTCCATGGGTGATCATTGCCTTTTACAGGCAAGTGTGGGAGAAAGGAGTTTTCTCCCACACTTGTCCATGAAAAACAATGTTTTCCCATGAAAAGATAAATCTGTCTTTCCCTAGGGAAAAACAGCTGGCACGCGCTATGACATCACATATAGGAATTCAATGGCTGAATGTTATACCAAGTTCCATGTGTACATACTTTCTAGTCATTGAATTGTGGGAGAGAAAGAATCAAACATGGATGTGTTGAGTGGTTCAGGAAATCTAAACCATCGTGGTAAGAATCTGCTTATCCAATCCGAGGGAAACCCTCGGATTGGACAAACAGATTCTTACCACTCGGGTTGAGATTTCCGTGTCCACTCATCACACCCATGTAAGATTCTATTATTCTTGGCCCAAGACAACTTCTCTTCCAACTGACAGCCAACTGATCTTATTCTTACAGGAAACTTCCATATGTAAATTCAGTAAATTTCTCATTCAAAATGAATCTAGCTGTACAAAAAGCTTGACCCCTGATTGACTCAGAATAAATTTTGAAGAGAGTAACAAATTACACTTTTTGAAAGCGGCACTAATTGAAAGAGCATGTGAGACTATGTAGATTTAAGTAAGCTCACAAAAATTAAAAGAATCAGTAAAAGTTAGTGTTTCAAACATTATGAAAAATTCAAATCTTATGGAAATATGAAAAATAACACCACAGAAGCAAAATATTAGCTAATGAAGAACAAAGTCACAAATTGTACACAGAACATACCAGGTGATTTAGTTTGTGAGGATGCGCCCTCACTTGACGAAGCCGTCTGTGATGTTGAGGGTGTCGTCTGCTCCACTTCTCCATTTTCTAAAGCTTTCTGTTTAACAAATAATAAAATCAATTACTTTAAGATCTTATAAATATTTCTGTATTCCTAAGTTCAATGTAATAAGAACATTGGAAAGATGAACTCCATGGTAACAAACAGGACAAGTTTATTTTAAGCCACATAACAGAATTTTACATTTTTTTGCTTAACCAGACAACTAAGTTTTTATATCTTAGGTCAGAACCTTAACATTACAATTACAAGAGAACTGTGCTGTCCTGAAGTAAATCTTACAACAAGACAATTGTTAAGAGCTCCCATTAATATGTGTTAACAAATTCCTAATGCTTTTTCTATGGACACAAATCTCTATAACTTCCAGAGATTTTTCTTTTCATTGGAAATCATGAAGCTGAATATAAATGACTGTGGTGCCATTTCTGTGAAATTCCATTTAGCTAACTCCATTCCAAATGTATGTATTTATATTCAAGGATGTTTCTGTAGAAAAACGCGGATAGCCTAAATGAAATGAAAAATTACTTATCTTTTGATTAAATCTAGCTAACCTTTTTTGATTTTCTTCTTTTCTTTTTCTCTTCCTCGGACATATGGAACTGCTTGGCTCTGGAAATTCTTCTGATCTGATGAATCTATGAGGAAAAAGACACATTACTCTGGAAATTGAGTCAGAAAATACGTGGGAAAAACAATCGTTCTTTATACACTCTTGTGGATCAACAAAAATTCCCCTCCAGGTCAAGTTTTAAAAACTTGTATTCAGCATAGCTTTGTTCTAGACATTGACACTTGTCTATGTAGTGAAATTTTACTTTCCCACATTCACATAATGAATGATTCTATAAGTCTCACATTGGTTGTTGTTATTGCGTTGTTGTTTAACGTCCCACTCAAGAATATTTCATGGAGGGTTCTTTAACGTGCCAACACCTACTGTGACACGGGACCTCGATGTTTACTGTCTCATCCCAAAGACAGGGACGGCCAACCGCGGAGTTGCGCTGGTGGAATTGAACCCCGGACCCCTTGGCTCGAAGTCGAACATGCTAACCACTTGGCCACGGAGGCCCCCTCACATTGGTAAATAAGATCTAACATCGCAGACTACTTAAGACCGAGCAAAACTATACACATACACATATACAATAAAATCTAAAACTTACGACTTTTTGTTCTTCTTTCAATCTTCTCTCAAATTCTTCTTTGGCAGTTTTGATGGCCTCTTTCAGTTTGCTGGGAATTTTTAGCACTGGTTTATCTTTGGGTTTGAGTATGACATCAGAAAACAACCTAGAATATTTGATCAGATTTCAATTTCATCTGATTTATAAGTTTTTCTTCATCTTCACTTAAAGTTCAACTTTTTTTTTACTTTTGTTTTAGTACCTTTTTTTAAATGGTTTGACTCTTTGTCAGCAACCAATTTCATATACATTACAATTTAAGTCTTATTTGCATCACGTTATTCATTTTTAGCTATCATTCACAAAAATTAATTATTGTTTTAAATCAAAGCATACGGTATAAACAAGATGTGTTAATGAAACAGTGATGCCCCTATGCAACATCAACCAGGAATGGCATATTTTTCATACAGTGTCAAACATCAAGGTCAAGGTCAAAGTCTTGTCATAAGAAATGCAAGTGTAAATCATAGATACCCTTTCCCTACCTATTCAAAAGACAAGGCAAAGACTTAAGTTTACAACAGCAGATAAAACATAAAGTCACGACCACAAGGTGAATAATTTTGGTTCCAAACTGAAACAATACACACAATAAAGTTGGCTTCAATTTGCTTATAGGTATAGATATAAGTTCATGGAAACCATTAAAATCACAATTCCCATGCCTCTCATGCATGAAGGAAAAGCTCTAACCATTAGATCATTGTGGAGAGGAGGGCCTTAGCCTCTATACAAAGTCAAACGAGCATCTAATGCAGAGAAAACTAAAGGTCACATGTGACATGTCATATGATCATCTAACATAGGGCCAATTAAATAGACAACTTACGGATGAGACAAAAGATCTGCAATGGAAGGTAAGCCATTTTTACATGCCTCATATGTCAATATGGACTCCAGGACAGATCCTGAAAGAAAGACACAGATTTGAAGTACAAAAAGGTCAACTAATGATATAAAGTGAAACAAATGACATCAGGCATGTATTAGAATGGAGTATTATTTGATGTTACTTTTATCCTCACACACATGCACATTTCCTTCATTTGCTAGCTATCTTGATAGACCAAAAGTCAAAACTTATATTTCTAGATTAGTATCCATCAATTTGAACTATGTGCAAAAAATAATAATTGTGGAAGGTTACCGGGATTTCTACCATAACACGCGTAGTTTAACCATTATAAAACGGCTGTATAATTGAGGCTGCAGTTGATTAAATACATTGATTACCCACACGCGGTTAATGTCTTCCGAGCGTTTTGATTGGCTGATACGTCAGGAAATTCAATTATGACGCAATCAATTGACGTCATTATATTTGACGTCACAACACATTGAGTGGTCTTACATTATGGCTGGAATTGAAGATAAATTCTTTTTGACATTTTCAAAACTTTGATTTGCAAAATAATCTAGTGTTATGGTAGAAACAAATAACACAACTCATTTGGATTGATTATCATGATTATCCTATTCTCCTTAGTTAATTTTCAAAGTCTAAAAACGCTCACTAAAGCTCTTAGCTTTGAAACTTTGAAAATTAAGTAAATCGAGTTAGATAAACATGATAATCAATCCCAACTTGTTGTGTAATCTCTATATATTTGTAGCAGGGGTTTTTGTTGTGTTGTTGTTCTACACCCAACTCAAGAATCTCTCATTTATATGGAAGCCTCACTGAGGCGTACAACCCCAGTCAATCAGAAGAGACAATAAAAACTGAGGTCCAGTGTCACAGTAGGTGTAGGCACATTAAAGAAGCCTCCCTGCTCAATGGTCATAAGTGCCAAGCATAGGCTAAAGTTGTTGCACCGGCTAATGGGGATGTCTCCATAAAAGTGAAAGATTCTTGAGTGGAACGGTAAATACCAATTCAACCAAACAATCAACACCATTTATTTGATAAAACACTTATCACAACACTTAACAAACATAATACTTTGTTCACTTCCTTTGTATGACCTTTTTGCTCTCTCCTATGCCACATGCTGCAACATCAGAGGCCAGCATCATAAAACTTAAGAATTTACTTAAGTCTGAGAATTTTTTCAACTCCAGCTAATCCTTAATTCCGATGGGATGAGATGCTGGAGCTGAGAAAATTTCAGACTTAAGTAAATTCTCAAATTTTATGGTGCCCAGCTCAGATCTGACATGTTATTCCCTTGAAAGTCACGTGAAAAAAGTATAACAATATGTATTCCACAACTTGTGACCAACACATACTTATCTGGGGTGGAGATGAGGGAGGGAATGTTTCACATGTAGGAGCGTTTAGCTGTCTACCAAACGCCAACTCGTACAAAAGTTGCCCAAAACAGTAAACGTCTATCAGCTCTACTGTCTGTAAAATAAAAAAAAGAATATACAGTCTGAACTGCTTTAGCAACTCACTCAGTCAAAGGACAATAAGATAATAATAACACCCCAAAAACAGGGGGGCGTTCAAATGTCATAGCTGCTATGAGCCCATGCTCATAGCTGACATCATTCAAACATAGAAGCA
>JACSZP010005934.1:0-10049 GCA_016161895.1 Pinna nobilis | reverse complement strand
AATACTCCGGTCAAGCTGAAAGAGATTTTCGTCAATACACAATATATAAAATTATTATAACTAATGAGTCCAACTGAAGCAGTCGTTTTACAAATGTCAATTACTATTTGAAAATTTTTGTTTTGGATAAATTTTGACTTGAAGTTAAAGCGTTCAGATGATCTGCGGATTTGTAAGGCCCGATTATTTCAATATCTTTATTCAAGAGGGATTTGTGAGGCCCGATTATTTCAATATCTTTATTCAAGAGTATTTTTTTTGAGCGACTATTTAAGGCAGGTGGAAATTTTACAGTTGTGATATTTAAAGTGAGTTCGACTGAACATGCTCATCATGGATTTATAATCTAGTGTTCTATACACTCGACTACTCAATACCTCTACAACTGCAAGGGTTAAGGAGAAGGGAATACATGTATATAAATATATTCATTAAAGATAAAGCGACCAACATAGGCAGGTGGTCTTTATACAGAAGTGAAATTTATTGTCGGTGTACATGGATCATAACCTGATGTTGTAGACTACCCGACAACTCAACACTTCTATAGCCATTCTTTACCAGCTTTGTTTAATTTTCCGTTGTGACAAAGCATTCTACAGTAAATGCGTAATTTCCAATTTCCCGTATGAGTAAATGATCGGACTGAAGTCACATCGAAGCTGGAGTAGCTCATTCATTGATGAAGCAGGGATGAATCATTCAAAGCAAATGATGCGGGGATATAATTACGGTCAATATTCGGTTAAACAACACATTGATCGGCTCTTGGAAAAGCGTGTGAGTTTCATCAATGAAAAAAAAGCACGAGACGAAATCGTGAATGAAACAAACATGTATGCACATATAGTCGTTTTCTTGTCGATTGATTGGGAAATACATAATCAGTTTCATATACACACGTGACGTGACTGTGCTTTTAATCTGTGGAAAATTCTTGTATGGTGGAATTTTACCAGACTCAATTCACTTAAAATAATTATAATGCATTTGATGAATGACAAGACATGTATATGCTATCAGGAATTTTTATCAATGAATGAACTCATACAAGGTAAATCTCCTGTGATTTGTTTTTACGGGAGGGATATAGATTTGCGGCGAGAAATGTATCACTGAAGGGAAATTTATTACACACTTAACAAATATGGTAAAGGAATTTTATACTATTTAATTTAATTTTCTACCTCTTAAATTCTAACATCAATAGCTTTATTGAGATAACTGAAAACGAATAAGTTTATTTGTAGTATACAAATTATGAAAATATGGCTAAATTAATATTTTTCATGTGAAATTACCATTGATAATAATAGGTGTAATAATAAAAACGCTGTAGATAATAATTACATTGATGAAGGTTATAATATAAATGGTAGAAAAAAAGGAATGATAATCATAATAAAAATGATGAGAGCGAACACATGTATGAAATAATAATTGTAATAATAGTAACAATAATAATAGAAAAAGAATAGATTAATTATAATAACAATAATAAAAGGAATAGATTAATAATGATAATAATAAAAATAATAATAATGATAATAATAATAATAATAATAAAAATAATAATAATAATAATAATAATAATAATAATAATAATAATAATAATTTTAAAATGATGATGATGATGATGATGATGATGCATACATTTTTAGTGATTTTTGCGTATCTTATAAGTATTGCATAAGTATTTCTTCTATGCGTAAATCCAAATTTTCCAAATATGTAAAACTTCAGGAGAGAAAATTGTGGATAACGATGAAAAACACATTCTCACACATGCATTGACGCAATTTATTCGATCTGAAAGCTTAGGTATGATTCGGTTTCAACGTTTAGCTCTTCCGTCAAAAGACTAAAACGTTGATAGATATGTCTTGCTGGTTAACCAGAGATTTTCCGGAAAGTCCAATAACATGTCCTCCAATAATGAGAAATAATTGTAAAGAGACTAACAACAAGCAAAAACCAAACGATTAATAATTTTATTATTTATATGTCAGATAATTTTATTGAGAAAACATTAAAATTATATTTCACTTTGAATACAATGTAAATGACGCCACTGGAAAAAAAATAAAGCGATGTGAAAAATTGCAAAGGCGGATCGTATTACTTTTTTCATTTTGTGTTGGAAACATTAATTTTACCACAATAACTTATAACATATTTGTTTTTTTTAAACAAATTATAATTAAGTATGATATGAAGCATATAAAATATTGCAGATTATTATGGTGTTCATTTTGTATTCAAAGTTTTGAAATCGAAATGTTTTGACAGAAATAACAGAAAATATACGTACATATATATCAAAGTTATTTGCTATCATTAAAACAAAAATGCGTATACAATTTAAGTTTAGTAATTCGCAGTTAATCTCATTGATACATGATTTTAAATAATCAAAGACTACGTATTCAATTTTTATCAATAGATTGAGTAAATGGGTGTTCATCGAAGTAGTCAGAGACAAATTATTGTCAAACTTTTTTCGCAGAAAAAGATCAATTCTGTTTATCAATGAAGCTATGGAGTAGGCCAGTTATATCGATTTCATTGTCTCATTATTTGGGGTGATTTTTCTGGAAAATTATCGCGTAGGGCATGTACGTTCAAATTGAGCACTAAGTGAGAAAATGAATCGATCAGTTATTTGCAAAATGTAAGCTTTGTGATTGTAACTGTGTAAATGTAAGCCAGATAATAGGATGTTGACAATTTTAATTATCGTGATGTATAGCAAAATAAATATTTGAATGAATACACAAATGAATATTTCACCAAATGAATGAAAAAAATTAGATAAATGACTGAATTACAAACCAAAGCTGTGCTAAACAAAAATATCAATTATCAGTAAATAATTTTTGTTAAAAAATGAAGAGTATATTATTTGAATAATAAAGAATTAAAAATAATATATCTATCTTAGTCTTTAAAAAAATATAAGCTGCAGCAATGCATGGTATTTGATAAAAAGGTTAAATGCCTACCTTCTGTTGTCGGATCTACAGGTTCTGCTTCGGCCATTCTTATTTCTGTGTCTGAAAGTATTGAATTTCTCCAAAATATTCAGGTAGATGAATTCAGGCTTAATAAATTACACGGTTGAGTAACGCTGAATGTGCAAAGTGTGCATTTATCCTTTGGAAATTGCTTAGCAATTCCTTCCTCTGGTCTGTACCGGCCTCAAACATACGACAAAAATACTAATGTAAATGTGTAGCGCGCATATACGACCAGAACTGAAGTTTTTGATGGGTTTGTTGGGAAATTTAGTTATATGCAGCAATGTCTAATCAGCTTTGCTTTTTTAGTTGTTTTGACGTAATAAAGGCATCGAGACACGAATTCTGTACTCAGTGCTGCAATACTACGGGTCTAATCATCAGCATCATGGTTGCAAACTATCGTCATGTTGTCAGGTGTAATGACGTCACATAGCAACCCCGAAGCCATTAAAGAATACTATATGGCAGAACATTGACACTACTATAACGGCGGGGATTCATGTTTCATTATCGCGTTAACTTTTGGTGATTTTTTGAATAAAGTAAAAGTGCTCGCGTCTTATAGTTTACATAATTTATGAACATTTTTATGTCGATTACAAATATCGATTTTTTTTTCATTAGAAAGAAGTTAAATGTTTCATATCATTTTAAAAATTCAAATACTTTGATCCTTTTTTGTTGGATAAAAAGCAATATTCATCAATATGTGGTCATATATGAAAACACACAAACGTCGATTTATATCAGGGCCCGAAATCACCAGAAAAATTCAAACTCACTACTCAGCTCAACTATTTTCCCCCAATTTTGAACTAAATACAAGTAATTAAGTATAAAATCCTTTTAGCACGTGTATTAACTTAAAATCATTGAAATATCAGTAATAGTTTGTAGTAATCAGCAATAAGCAGCCAGAATTATTGAAAAAGGCATTGAGTATGATTCTCAAGATTTGAGTATATGCTCAAATAGTTTTGGACCTGATCAATTAAATACCGAGGAGAAACACAAACTGTTACTGATATTTGAAAAGTATTATGTAAAATGCACATGTTGAAATGCATGTAACTCATTATATCCTTTCATTTAGTTCAAAATTGAGGAAAAACAGTTGAGCTGTGTACTAAGTTTATGCTTGATTTTTTCTAGCAATTTCGGGTCTAGTTACACTCTGGAGTACGATCTTAAGCAAAGTTCAGAATGTTTCCATTTCACTAAATCTTAATTTCCCACACAGAGAATAGTGAAAATATATAATATATTGAGGAGATATAGTTATGGAATAATCATTATATTTCTTAAGAGTCTCCATTTTGTAGATCTTTTTGTCATTTGTTTGCCCCTATCTGTCTTTACGCGTACCCTTATATCACCAGTATGATTTTTTTTCTTAGAACAGTTATCTTTATCTAAATCGTTACACAAATATTACGTTTAGGTAAAGGGAGACTTTGACGCCTTCTGGACACCTGGTCCCATCCCTTTAGGGATTTGCGATCGCTTCCACGTTGAGACCGTCGTTATTCCAGACTTATCTTGTTTTTATGTCTTAGATTTTCGAATATCCTTTGTTACTTCTTCTTTTTTACTTTACAGAAAAGTATAGGATATACAATGTATGTTAAAAAACAGTGGATCCGCAATAATCCAGACACCTTCGTTCCCAAGCAAATCGTCCTGATAAATGAAACGTCCGGCTTACTGAAACATCCATATGATGATGTGCATGGCAATCTGAAAATTTTGTTCCTTGGAAATGTCGCCCGGAATGTGAAGCATCCGGATTACTGGCGTCTGGATTAATGAGGCTCGACTGTAGTCTATACGTGGGAAATTTGGCTGCGTTTATTTTTTTACTATTTTTATCCTGATAGTGCGCATAAACTGGAAGCCAAATATTCTATCTACACATTTGAGTCATTGACTTTGGTGTACCGTTTATTACGCAATAATCAATTCAAATTTTATATTCCATATACTATTCTTTTATTACAGCCTTAGTTCACTTACACAGGAATACAGGTCTGTGCTAATTTGTTTTAAATAAATAATGTTTAGATAAATATATTACTTAATAGACAATCTTAATAGCAATCATAACCTAGCGATCTGACAAATTAAGACTAGTTGGTTGTCGGTTGTCTCACGCAGACTAAATTCAGAATCTAAGATACCAACAGACATTTTAGAAAAATATNNCCCTCAAGAACCTTTTATTTACATGGAAAACGCTCCACTAAAAATATGAAGGCGTGACCGATTGCCAACGAAGGGCCGTAACGTGCTGACACCTACTGTGGCACGGGACCTCTGTTTTTACAGTTTAGCCCACGGGAAAGAAAGGACCGGCCGTCTGCGCCCAGCGAACACGAACCAGTGACCTTCCAGTCAAAAGTCGAACACGCTAATAAGGAACCACAACCACTCTCGATATTACATAAATCCATTCAGAATTTACATATCCTATCAAATGATTTACATTTAAATCAAAATAAAAAGTACAGCAATTCTACAAAATTTATCTAGATGCGTAAACGATACATAAATTTTTATTTTTGATAGTGTTGAATTTCATTAAGAATTTTTTATGAAGAAAAAATATATAGAAAAATGTAAGTCCAATTTCAAGTTAAAAATTTTACGCGAGTGCATTTTGGGATGGAATTCGTGTTATTTTTGTATTTTGAATGGCATTGGACAAAATGCCAGGAAGAAAGTGAGTACCCCCCTTAAATAAGCTAGATTAATCGTAGATATTAAGTTAAGCACTAGGTATTTTACCTTTTAGAAATTGAAGGGGGCTTCTAGATTTCATGGTTGTGGATAAATACTTATTAGAATAGGTAAAATTGATAAAAAAAAATCTATGATTAAAAAACGCTTTAAAATAAATTCAAGCATACGAATATTCAAACAACGACATGAGAGAATTATTTCATTTATTATTTCAATATCATTTAGAATACAGAACAAACGATATCTATCGGAGTAGCTCTTAAAATAATTACTGTAAACCCATCTCTATTACGTACAAATAAGCGAGAGGTAAAATCGCAAAATTAAAACTTTCACCGAGATTTGTTATCTGACATATTCTTTCACAACATACAAATTTTCTTATTTCTTGTAAATTCATACACCGCAGACATATATCCATTGTGAATGATAGCAAACATTAATTCCCGAAATTTTAACTTTCACAAAAATATGTTATCTGACATATTCTTGCACAACATACAAATACTCTGATTTCTTTTAAATTCATATATCGTAAAGATATAACCATCGTTAAAATTAGTGAACAATAATAATTCCTGCGAAAATTTTCTGGATATACAGTAACCAAAAAATCGTTGTACGGAATTATGTTGAAGTTAGCTTACGTAAATATGTTACGATTGGTCCGCAGCTTATACAAGAGTAAACACTGCTAAAAATGGATAAATAAATAAATAATTTCAAAACGCGATAATTGCATTCAATATTTGTATCTTGCAATACTCAACTTTTTTAGTTAACATTATAAATCTTTTCATGGGTTTTTTTCTTCCGGTCATCATAATTTAATTTTTAAAATTCATAGCAATTTTAACCAATGAATGAATATTCCTTTCAATAATACGTTATTATGCTTATAACGTTTGTGATTTCTCTAAATTTCCTCGTTTCAGATGTTAAAAGCACGCACTTAACAAATGTCATGTTTTGAAAAAAATGACTGGTACATAATAAGAAAATGCGTCATCAAGGAAGGATGGTGTATAGTACAGACTAAGTCTTGTCGCTGAGATCATACGGTCTAGAACATGATGATGACATATTGCTGTTTGTCTATTTTTGTTGTTGAAAAAATACCAATTCAAAACTCATTGTCCAATGAAATATGACTTTTTCATGTCAATGATGATTCTTAACAAAACTTGAGAACGCGTGGTATGAAATTAGAGATAAATTGTCAACAGAGGTTTTAGCTTAACAAAATGCGAGATTTTCTCTATACATGTACTGTAGTTATTTCAAAATTGTAATTTTGACTTCATTTATTTTACAACGATTAACAAACAAGTTTTATTGTCTTATATTAATTTCCCTCGTTGACACTGATGTCAGCGTGCGAGATCATTGTAGTGGGAGGAAACTGGGGTACCCCGATGAAACCCACGTGTCCGACCTCGCGACCACCATACCATCTGACATATTTCCCCGGCAGATCCGAGGCTGGAACTGGGGGCGCATTGGTGAGATTCGAGCGCGCTAACCACTTCGCTATTGGGTGTCGCACTTTAAAAATACAGTACTGAATTCATTTCCGTTGTAGAATATCAAACATAAGATAATGACATCTAGTTATCATAAAACACGAGTAAATGTCGATACGTAAAAATTTTAAAATGCATAAATGATAAGTTACACTGGCTCAAAACATCAAGTAAATCAAAATTAAAGTTGCAATAGCAAGTACACGAGTATTAGCAATATTGAAATACCATATAAAAGGAAATTTTTGCTCCCTTTCGCCTTCGTTGTCAGTGGGCGAATTCAAACTTGGGCAAATTCAAAAAAGGTATTTTTCTTTCATAGAATTATGACGAGACTGGGCGAATATATAACGGGGCGAAACTGTTCGTTAGTGTATTGGGACGAAAATAACTATGTATACCGTATGCATCTACAGAGATTAATATTACTTCGGATTATATTCAATAGAATACGATACAACGAGTAGCGAAACCGTATACTGCGACTATCTGGAAGATGTTTTGGTCATCCAACGCTGAAACAACCTCTCCTTATTGTTGGTATTGCTGAGCAAATGGAAGCCGAAACGACCTTGAGCCAGTTTCACAATAAATTCAATTATCAGTTAATCCGTAGACAAATTCCATGATAAATTTATACATGTATTAGTTAACTAGTGCTAAGCTAACTAGACAACTATAGAACAGTTTTAACCACATATTTTGTTTATTACAAGTTAACATTTTAACTTGTAGATAGTGGTCAAATACAAGCTAATTCATGCCCGTCACACCTAGACGTATTGAACGGTGTATTCCCTGCGTAAACGCAATTTATTAAAAACGTTAGAATACATCGCGGGGGCCTCCGTGGCCGATTGGTTAGCGTGTTCGACTTCGAGCCGAGGGGTCCAGGGTTCGATTCCCGCAGCGCCACTCCGCGGTTGGCCGTCCCTGTCTTTCGGATGAGATAGTAAAAACCGAGGTCCGTGTCACAGTCGGTGTTGGCACGTTAAAGAACCCTCCCTGCTCTACGGCCAGCAGTGCCGAGCACAGGCAAAATTTGTCGCCCTTCGCCGGCACACGGTGACGTTTCCATATGAGTGAAATATTCTTGAGTGGGACGTTAAACAACAACGCCACAACGCCACAACAGAATACATCGCTTCTTGTATCTCCATCGTTTCTCGTACGTTTGTATAGTTCGGCATACGCTGAGTAATAAAGAGACACACTTGGCCCAGACAATGGGCATACATATTTTATTCACTCTCTTGCTGGCGAGCGTTCTGGCCTATATGCCATCCAACACGTTTGGGTGTGTTAGAAACATCATGCATGTTGCATCTAGGTCTGCATTGTCGAATTGCCCTCTTAACGTCGAATCGGCGACTTATCAAGGACAAAACAAAACATACGCTAACATTAATTTACCCTTTATGGTCATTGAATTGTTAAATTTCAAATTTTACAGTTTTAAATATAGTCTTGATGTCATCTATGATTCGATAATGAATATCAAACGAATCAAAATGTATCACTGAGTCATAAATTGAGTCGACACAATTTTTAGTTTACAAAGTAAATAATGACGTCATTGACAATGTTCCAAATTGTCCTCTGCAACCATTACAAATAATGGTCTGAAAATGATGATAGGTAATTTGTTATTTACAAGCCGGAGAATTGTCCTCATTTCTAAGATGATGTCACATCGTATAGGTCGTTTTGTTAGTCAGATATACTTTATTCGTATCTCTGATATAAAATAACATTTCAGTACTCTGATTAAATTTATTCAATGATTTTTCAAAGATGCACTCTGCTTAATATATTTTTTCAAAGTTTCAAAAACAATGAGAGCAACATTACAGAAATAAGAGATATTATGACTAGAAGATGAAAAATTATCATAATTTCGAAAATCTAAATACAATCTGACCTGTTTTAAGAGACCATCCAAGGGAAGGAGCAAAACGGGTCACATATGACAGNNTGATTTATACAGAAAAAAAAACTATTTTGGGAAACTTACATATAGGTCACATATGACAAGTTTTCTTTTAATCCAGTGGGTCGCTAAGTCAGTTAGAATGTATTATTTTTGTTCTGACATAGGTGAACTGATAATAAAACTTTCTATTTCAAAATGTTGCCACAGTAAGTCTGCTTGCATAAAATATGCATGGTAATTTTCAGTAATATTACGAATGATTTCCTTTTGAAAATAACACATTTCAAATGCCGATTTTTTTTTCAACTCTTTTTTTTATTCTTAATTCTATATTTCCTTATCATAATTCCATGGACATTTTTCAAATACAAGTGGTTATAAAAGTCATTCTAAAAGTTGAACTATTATCAAAGATATTTCATTGTGGAAGTATAATATAAGACAATTCAAATATTCATATCAATAATATAAATATACATATGTATATAATTTATATTTTAGGGTTACAGTTATAAAGCATATACAATCCATAAATATCTTCTTTCAATGATATTACTTTTCTCTGATACGAATCATTTGGGTCATTTAGATTAAAAGCTTACCAATGTACGCAAGTGGTCGCAATGGAAACAAATGCAATCACTTGGTCATGAAAATACCCCTTTTCTTTAAAAAATAATTTCGAATTGATCATGTAAAAATCATATAAATTTAGATAATTTGATGTCACAGTTTTTCTTTTAGTGAAAATGACTATATAGCTTCGAAAAGAATGAAAGCACTAGACTTTGACTGCGTTTATTTTTATATAAATTGTTATTTTGTAACTATATA
>JACSZP010005933.1:1108-11753 GCA_016161895.1 Pinna nobilis | reverse complement strand
TTCTTTTGTCCGGAGCACACAAATTCGTTGTTTTCATTTTTTGTCATTTTCCAGGTAACAAAACTTGTGACGGGCGTATGATATGCCTCAGAGAGGCTCTTGTTTATTGTTGATCAATGTTTTTTTTATTTATTTGTTTATTTATTTATTTATTTACTTATTCATTGTTTTGGGGTTTTTTTTGTTTTTGTTTTGTTTTGTTTGTTGTTGATTTTTTTTTTTTTTTTTTTTGTTTCTTTGTTTGTTTTTCCTCTTCTTTTTTTCTTTTTTTCCCTCAATTTTGAGCCTACTACATTATATAGCTCCAGCATATCAGGAAAGCCTATTCATGCGCAGATCCAGATAGGGGGAGGGGGTTCCAGATTTCAACCCCCCACCCCTGGAATTGGCAAAATATATACATTGTACTTGATTACCACCATTGGTAAATTATGCTTAGATTCTCATTTAAACTAGGTTTGTTTTTTTCCTAACCACAGGTTGGACCCTCCACCCCTGGAAATTTTTTCCCATCCCCACCCCCACCCCTTTGGAAAAAAATCCTGTATCCCCGCATGGCCTACTGAAGTACAACGGGTCTAGTAGTATATAGGACTACCGGGCTTTAAAACATTGAGTGCAGATAAAGAGAGGTAACTCGAAGTCAGTTTGTAAAAAAGGGGGGAAAAAAGAAGAAACTGAAAATAATAAAGCAGTCCATGGTCGGACAGCTTAATCCCACCCCAATAGCATTTATAATGCTAAGAATCTACAATGTGATATTTAAATGTAATTAAAAGAATAATAGATTAGGCGTGCGGTCTTCCTTCAATTCTTGTAAAATGGCCAAAGAATAACTACATGTTATATACAGTATACGTTAGGCTATACATTTCTGTTTTGTAAATTTTCCGCTTTCAGACTTCAGTATTTGTGTGGCGAATAATGAAATCGGCAGACTATTTTATCTTAAAGCACTGAGGATATTAATAATACATTTTGGTTTCAAACAGATGAGTAATAAATAAAGTAGCCTAGTCAAGCACGCTGTTGAAGATTGTCCATATCCGTGTTTCATTTTGTTGTCTGTATCCGTGGTTGGACCCAAATTTAAAATTACAGGTGACAAGTTTCAAATGTCTGAAACTGAAAGTAGACAATCCGGTGTTCTTTGTCGGTTTTTGCACCCATGAAATGCTCGACATGCATTGAGAAGAATTTCTACGTAGGAGGAGGTATCCCATACTTATTTGAAAGGTTTGTTTCACTGTGAACTTTCAAACAATTAGCCTAGATTATAAAAATTGAAGTTGAAACTTGCACACCAACCAGCTGTGAATGAGTAAGGGCAAAAGCACTTATTTAGAAATAATGATAATCACAATATCGGAGCCTTTATCTTTTCACTTCATCATGGCTGAAGCTCCATTTTAAGCGGATGAAGCACAGTTAGAATACTATAGACATGTCAGTGTGTTTGAAATGAATAACTGACGACAAAACTCAATGACAGTCTAATTTTAAATTTAATATGAAATGAATACTGACGATAATATCCCCACCCAAGCCATAGGCAGCAGTAAACTGATACTGGGGGCTGTCAAGGCTCTTTGGATAGCATGCTCGCCTTCTGATCATGAGGTCATGGGTTTGAATCCCGACCATGCTGCCATTGGCTGTCCCTGTCTTTTTGATGAGGCAGTAAATTATCCAAGGTCATGCATCACATTCACAGTAGGTTTTGGCACGTTCAAGAACCCACAGCCATAAGTGCCTAACATAGAGGCCAAATTTTAAGCCCTTCATCGACATGCAGTGATTGTCCCCATATAAGTGAAAGATTCTTGAATGGAGCGTTCAACAGCCGTACAACCAACCAACCTCATAATAGTAGTCTCAATCTGATTTATATTATTTATGTAAATCAGATTTCATTATGATTGGTCAATTTTATCGCAAAATTTTGAAATATTGCTAACTTACGATTTTGAGCGATTTTGATCGTAAGATTTTTTGTGAAAAGGGCTTCAGGAGGGTATGGTGGGTGTGGCAAGACGGTAACCTTCTCCAACTTCAAAAATTGCTTCAGGAACTCATGTATGTGATGGGGCATTATCATGAAGTAGATGATCATGCCTAAATCCTGACAAAGGACGTCACTTATGATAATATTTCTTGAGCTTTTTTTGTATAAAATCTCTGTAATACATGTACCTACCTGTAACACTTTTGTCCATTGGCTCTGGAATTTGTACAGCTATACCATCACATGAGAAGAATACGCAATAAAGAATCTCCTTTGTGCTTATGGTTCTCTTGGCACCTACAGGCCTTCTACTATGTTTAGTTTGTCATATTTTGTTTCCAATTACTGGTTCAAAATAGTTAACCCATATGTTTTATCACCAGTTACAATGTAGGCCTATGCATATTGTCTTTGATTGAATTTAGGAAACATTTTGATCAATTGCTTAGCAGTTTGTACTCATACTGGTTTTTGGTCATCTGTCAATAAATACGGCACCTGTATCCAGGCATCTGGCAGAAATCTTTTGTACATTCAAAATATGCTTAACAAATAATTTAATGTACTTGTGATAGTCATATGACAACAGTTTTGGCAATATCAGAAGTTGTGTATCTGCCATCACTTTCAGTTGTTTCCCTGACTTTTGAGATATTTGCCTTGCTGTTACAGTCATTGGTCGGCCAGATATTACTGCATCTTTGACAGACTCTGCACTAGTCAGAAATTTCTTTCTCAACCTAAGATCTGTCTCATAAGATACCTTATCACACCAACAAAGTTCCCCTAATTCAGTAAAAATCTGCATTACCGAATGACCAAGTTTTGTGAGAACATTTATATAAGCTCTAATTTCTTCGACATTCTCAACCTGTTTCCCAACCATATTTACTAGTGATCAACGATGACTAAATGTGGAGCTGAAGGTTCATGTTTATACTGTTAGAAAGGTATTGAATAGAGCTAATCAAGAGTTTCACCATCTACAAAATCGTGCAATGTGTTATCAATCATTGGTACAATACACATCGAACAACTGTCGTATACCACAGAAGATACAATAATTAAGTCCAGGAATTGTATACAAAAATCAGTTTTTACACTCTAGTCTTCTCTGTTTTTATGTGTTCAATAAATGGTAACTTTATTTTACATCCTCACTTCCTTTGGTGGGTGGCATCATATTTGATCTACCGTTAACAATAAATCATATTTTCCTATTTTTCAGAGAAAAATGACACATCATAGATGTGATAATGAACTCTTGGAGATATCTTTGCAAGGACTACCTTACTCAGACTTTGATCGAACAGGTAAAAATGCAAATCAACAGGTGTGGTTTGAATATATTATGCATATTAAAATTAGAGTGATAAAAATAATTTATATTGGGGTGAACAATAAATAAACATATTATATGTACTACATGGGCTGCTCTATGCATAAATTTCATTGTGTTTCTGAGAGGCTGAACAGATTTTGCTCCCTGATAGAGTACAATTACTGTACTTCAGATCATGTGGTTGTGGGTTGGGGTGATTATAGCTTTTCATGTCCTCGGATGAGACCCTTGAAACCAAGGTTTTATATCACAAGACATGTGTATGTCTGCACATTAAAAAATCCTCACTGCTCAATGTCCAAAAATGCCAAGCTTAAGCCAAAATTTCTAGCCGTTTTACTCTTACCTGGCAACTGGTGATGTTGCCATATAAGAGCAGGACTTGAAATTAACCTTTTTTCCTAGGTGGCCCACAGGGCCAGTAGCCCCATCAAAAGTACACTGGCCCACTTGAAAAAAACTCAAAAGAATTTTTTCAGTTTGAATGACAGGATACTTTCAATTTGTGATAAAAACATGGAATATGTTATTTTGGTAAAGTTAAATAGGCATAATTTAAGCATGCAGATTGGATTTTTCTTTTCTGAATTTCTACCGGAAAACAGGGCCAGTTCAGACGAGAAATTTACTGGCCCAATGGATTATTTACTGGTCACTGGCCAGCAGACCAGTGCAAATTTTGAGCCCTGAACTGCTGAAGAGATAAATTCCTGAAATGGTTGTTACACAACAGTACAACAAGCCAATCATAGTCTTCCCACACGCCTGATTGGGATTGTGCTATACTATACCTTTTCTTATGACACCATAGCCTTTAATAAATCTTGATGTCCCTTTTCAGTAGTTGATGGCTCTTTGTTCTCCTTATCATCCTTTCAATCGGAGATGCATGTACTTCAAGTTGAGTCTAAGCATTTTTAACTTTAGATTCATATTCATTACTTTAAAGAAAAAATAGTGCACATACATGTACATTTGTACTTGACAATGCTTTGCTACTTGATAAACTACATTATGCATTATGACGGTGCAGGCAATGACTATTCATCTGAATGGCCCTCCGTGGTTTTAGTCAATGACAGAAAATAGGAAACTAGAAATAATCAACCTTAGAGCTGTGTTGCTCCATGGTTATACTGTAAGTGTGATAGTCTTCAGATATGAGATCATGATGGGGTTGACTCTACTTGGTGGAAGCCCCTGTATCACATCAAGGCATCATGGACTGTAAATAACTGGTTTGATCATATTGAGTGTGTACATGATGCTTGCAAGTTAGTTGGATGGTTGTACTGTTGTTTAACATCCCACTCGATAATCTTTTGCTTGTATGGAGACGTCACCATGTGCCGGTGAAGGACAACAAATTATTCCTATGCTTGGCACTTATGGGCCTAAGGAGGGAGGATTCTTTAATGCGCTAATACCGGTACCTACTGTGACATGGGACCCTGGTTTACCATCTCATCTGAAAGACAGGGGCCCGAAATCACCAGAAAAAACTCAAACTAAGTACTCAGCTCAACTGTTTATCCTTATTTTTGAACTAAATACAAGTAAATTCAGAGTTAAATGCATTTCAACATGTATATTTACATCTTCCTTATCAGATATCAGTAACATTTTGTCTTTCTCCATGGTATTTAATTAGTCAAATCCAAAAAGTGACTTTAGCATATACTCAAATCTTGAGTATCATACTCAATGTCTTTTTAATAATTCTGGCTGCTTGTTGCTGATTTGATACAAACTATTACTGATATATGAACTATATTATATTAATGTTTAAAAGCATTTTACACTTTATTTACCTCTAATTAGTTCAAAAATAAGGAAAAACAGTTGAGCTGAGTACTGCGTTAGAGTTTGAGTTTTTTCTGGTGATTTCATGCCAGGGACAGCCAACCAGGACATGTCTTGGGCTGGAACTCGGACCCCTCTATCAGAAGTCAAACATGATAACCACTTGGCCACAGTAGCCTCCGATACTTGGAAGTAACAAAAAGTTGGTTGTAGCACTCTTACAAGACATATAGTTAAAAAAATCATGTTCATGAGAGAATAATAAAAAAGTAAGTAGTTATGTAGATATTTGACTTCATAGATAGCAAAAATGCATGAATTGGATTTCAGTTTTATTTTAGATTACTTTTGATTCACACACATTTTTGAGATTTTCAATGATTATTTTGGGATTCACCTATTTTCTTTTATTTTGTTTAAGGTCATTGGGCACCTTGGAAAGTGTTGAAGTGTGTAGAAGCTGCGATTGATATATCAAGTGTTGGACTTAAAGGTGATGAGAGACATATCTCTTATGTAATTCACATGATTCTGATATTACATGAGCATCTCCACAAAGATGTCCGTTATTACTCGCAAAACTTCCCAAAGCTGCAAGTGGCACTGTGTAATGTTGGCAACTCCTCTTTTAAGCACCATGTCAATGCAATTAACTCCCTTGATGGTCAACAGTATGCAGAGTGCTACATCAAGTCAGTTGTTGTGGAGAAAGACACTGGGAAAGTGGCGGCAGTACCAAAGTGGTATACACAGAAGAACAAGGTCGAGGTCAAAGGTCAGCAACAGATCTGTGACAGACTGGACTTGAGACATTTTCCATCACTTCCTGTTAGTGTTTATACGATGACCTCTAAGATACGGCCATCAGATATTGACATTATGGGCCACACAAATAACTCTGTGTACATAATGCTGTGTATGGACTGTGCCACTAATGCTGCTCTGGAGGGACGCTACAAACACTACAACGCAGATATGTGTTGTTATCCTGTACTAGAGGTGGATATCCAGTACTTAGGACAGAGCAGAGTAAATGATACTGTAACCATAGCGACATGGCAAGAGGAGAAAGATATACAAAGAATTTACTTCATTATCTCCAGAAATGACATCAATATAACCACAGCAACGTTTGTATTTGGACTGAATACGTTAGAAAATGTGAAAGAGTGGGCATAGTGACAGTGTATTTTGATTTTTCATTCTATCAATTTTAAGTATTTTTACATGTTTATTTATTTTTGTTTTTGATAAAATTATATTTTTGTGTCACTTATTGTGATTTGGGAATGGCATTGTGGTAGGACCATTTGTTTTTTACTGATAAAGTGAAACATGTAGAACCCTGCTCCTTTAGAAAAAAAATTAAAGTCAATATATAATTAAAATACAAATTTTGATTTGTACTCAAATGGTACTCTTTGAAAAAAAGGTTTTAAAATACAGGTGCTTGTTAATTCAGGTTTGATAAAGTTTTGGAACAATTTACAACAGCATATTATTGTTGTTTCAGGATCAGATTATTGTCATTTTTTCTTGTGAAGAAGATTGGGTCAGAGAAATATTTTCATGACAGATTTCAATGGAAAACATGTTGTTGTTGCGTTGTTGTTTAACGTCCCACTTAAGAATAATTCACTCATATGGAGACGTCACCGTGTGCCGATGAAGGGTGACAAATTTTGCCTGTGCTCGGCACTGTTGGCCGTAGAGCAGGGAGGGTTCTTTAACGTGCCAACACCTACTGTGACACGGGACCTTGGTTTTTACTGTCACATCCGAAAGACGGGGACGGCCAACCACGGAGTGGCGCTGCGGGAATCGAACCCCGGACCCCTCGGCTCAAAGTCGAACACACTAACCACTCGGCCCCCAATGGAAAACACTCTAGTATCGATCCCCAGTGGTGATGGAATGTAACTCTACGTAATCTTCTGCTGAAATGACCTTAGAGCGGAATAGGGTCTTCTAGCGCCATTCCGTCAGTAAAGAAGTAAAAGTCTGGCACAAACATCTCCGGTATGATTTGTTACATGAATTTTTCCATGGTCCTTATAATTGCATTTCATGTTTTATCTTTCCTATTTGATTGTTTTATGTTGCAGTTGTGCCATATTTGAGTTGTGCTTTTATGTTGCAGTTGTGTCATATTGGAGTTGTGCTTTTATGTCTATTTACTGTGTCACCATCATTTTTTTTTTATTACATCATTTTACAGTTTTTGAAGTGTCAACCTTTTTTTTAATTAAGCGCCATCAGTTTTTATCTCACCTTAATGCCTTATGGGGAATGGAATTTATATTGCTTGAAGATCTAACACATATTGTAACTGTTCAATATAATTCATAAAATGTTTTGTATGAAAGTATGGTATCAGACATTTTTCATCATAGAGATATATTATGTTCAAGCTGATTAATTAACCCTATCAACACCACAGAATATAATGGGCTGGTCTGTGACAATAGAAAAGAGCATACCATTTTGATACTTGGGGTGAAAGGGTAAACAGTAATTCTTTCTAATCCTTGCTTTAATCAATTTCAAATACACATGACGTAGGAAATAAACTATTACTTACTGTTAAGATAGCTTGCAATAGCATCAATTTTCTCGGAGTTACTGCCCTTTGTCTTCCCTGTTGGAGGTCAGCTTGGAGTTTTTTGTTCATTATTATGCCAAATTTGAAGAATTTGTATGTCAAAGTTTGTCTTATTTTTGACCCAATGAAAGTATGTATGCATTGGAGGAGGTTTAAGGAGTTGTGTCAACATAGTAAATATTCAAGGAATAACCCCAGTAAGCAAAAAAGGATCTGTAATTTGGTTTATTTATGCATGAAATATTCTTCATGGATCTCAAAGATGACCAACAAAGGGAAATAACTCCAAGAAAATTGATGCTATTGAAACCTATCTATTTATAATCAAAAAATCAAACCAGATGTTCACTTATTTTAAACTCTAACAGAAAGAATATATGCCCTGTTTCCTTGAAAACTTGCAGTATACCTTGCCCATTGTAACTTTTGATATCATCTTCTCATTTTTTTTCTTGTTTATTAGGAAATTATTTACTTTTCTTATCAATGAATATGACAAGTCTTTCATCTTTATTGGAGAAAAATTGACATTATTTACTAGCCATAGTTAATAAATTATTTTAAAATTTGTACATTGTTGTTGTTGTTTAGATTCATTATGATAGCATTTTCATTAAAGTTTTCAAGTATTGTACATGTACCAGAGGGGGGTGGTGGGGTTGGAAGGGTTTATTATGTTTCATCACTTACATGTACTACTAGTCTTATTGGTAAACCACAGAAGACTCATTGTTCCCTCTGTATCTACCTTGTCAGACATTTTTCAATGCTACAGCAGATATATAATTAATTGGTTTTTTGCAGAGTCATGGCCCTTGGACTTCCATGATGTGCTCAGTTTTCTGTATTTTTAAGCACTATGCGCATGCACCAGCGCTTATTAGGGGCTCCACAAATTAGGAAGTCATCCTGTCAGAGCCCTCTAGCGATCTTAACGATTTTCTAAACATATCATGTCGATATTTCCAATGTTTTCGTTTTCTAAAAACAGCATGTAAAATAGACAACTGATTAAAGCTTGAGTATTTCAAATGACAGGTGTATAGTCTGGTATTATTAGCCAGGCCATTGCAATTACAATACACAGAGTTCCGATGCCTCATCGCTACACCTGGTGTCTTCCCACTTAGCCAACATTTTGGAAAACACAGGAAGAATACAGAGAAATTATATTGGCTAAGTGAGAGTTGGGTACAGGTGGGGTTTATTCCCACTTAGGCAATATTTTAAAAAATTCTATTCCCACATAGCCAATATTCTGATTATAGCTCGATTTCATCCGGTATGACTTGAATATTGTTGAAATTGGCCGGCCTAATTAAGAGTTGTTCATGTTTGCTCACTTTTCCTGATGTCGTCCGGTATCACAACAGAGATGTATGTCTCCGATCACAGTGGCAAGATTAAAAAATCCCTCACTTCTCAAAGTGCCGAACATAGGCCAAAATTTGAAGCCCTTCACCGGTATTCTATGGCATATCCATATGATTCATAAGCAGAACGCGTAAATGCATGTAATCAGTTACTCACTTTTTGCAGATCAACTGAATAATATAATATTCACAATTATCATAGCTATGAGAGACAATCTGCGTATCTTATCTTCGAGCTTTCCAATTTGATAGCAAAGAGAAAGTCTACATGTGTTGGGTAAATTAAATCAACAATAAAAATTTGACCACTGATACAATGATCACCTATCCTAATAGTGAAGCAAGACAAAAATGGTGTTAATTGCCCCTTAAGGTAATAAATGACACCCTTAGTTTTTACCTGGATACTTATAACAGCAACCTCATAAGTCATGGTCACTGGGAGGGGGGGGCTCCGTGGCCGAGTGGTTAGCGTGTTCGACTTCGAGCCGATGGGTCCGGGGTTTGATTCCCGCAGCGCCACTCCTCGGTTGGCCGTCCCTGTCTTTCAGATGAGACAGTACAAACCGAGGTCCCGTGTCACAGGAGGTGTTGGCACGTTAAAGAACCCTCCCTGCTCTACGGCCAGCAGTGCTGAGCACATGCAAAATTTGTCGCCTTTCACCGGCACATGGTGACGTCTCCATATGAGTGAAATATTCTTGAGTGGGAAGTTAAACAACAACGCAACAACAACATGGTCACTGGGGCATTGATGTGTAATAGTGTGTATATCAATGAGGGACATAAATTAGTAAATCGTATAAACTCAAATCTATTGCATACCGTACCTGTATATTAATTTAATTGTACTGAGTTCTGTGTTTTATTCCTTGTTTGGGCCAATTTCTTTACATTGTTACACTGTAAACAGTTTATTCAAGGAAAGATGGGTGGTGGACGAATCAGAATGATGGATACTCGGTCACATTGGATTAAATCAAATACACATGCATGTATCCAATTAACACTTAATTAATGACCAAACAATTTTTCATGTACAACATTCAAAAATTTACCAGGAAAGGGGAGGGGTGGGCTACGACAGCCCGGATATTGACCAGCAATAGATAAGAAGTCACCTTAGTGTGAATCTTTCCTCACTATTTTATCATGGTTTTTTTGTTGTTGTTGTTGTTGACTATACTACTTTTCACTTGGCGAGGAGAAAAGTCGCTAATTATCAATTTTTTGGGGCAAAAAGTAGAAAAGTTGATAATTATCGGCTTTTCGGAGCGAAAAGTCGCTATTTATCGAGTTTTTTACTTTTCGGCCTGCAAAGTGAAAACTTGATAATCATCGAGTTGAAAAGTAGAAAAATCGAAATAGCACAAATCAGCCACCATAGGGTCACCCTCTGACATTGCCGGACTTCCATGGATATACATGTAATTTGGCCCAATGATGAACAGAGAAAATACTTCCAGATTCACAACTGAATAGTGACTAGTACCATGCAGTCAATAACTAGAGCTGGGTAC
>JACSZP010005917.1:0-15614 GCA_016161895.1 Pinna nobilis | reverse complement strand
GACAATCAACAATGGACGATTGACTCAAGATTCCGAACCCGGGCGAGCATGTTGCATCATTCTGCAGCTGCTTTTACCTAAAGAATTTCTTCAGCAGATATTAATTGCAGAGACAATTAAATGACAATTTAAGTCAGACAGATTTGGGACATCAGCCACTTGGGTCATTAAGCTAATCCAGTTTGAGGCCAGCAATTAAGCTTGTCAAACTCGCGTATACATAGGCCTAGCACATGGACACGATCTTACGACGGAGGTGTGAAAACGTTATCAAAACAAAGTCAAAGTGAGCAGGAACTAATTAGATAATCTGATAAGCTACTGGACTCAAAGTAAGAAGGCTTTAAGAGGAATATGTTTGAGAATTTCTCTATGCAATTATACGGAATTCAGTAATTTTTCTATGGAAATAAATTGACATTTTAACATTGAATGAATGGCATTTGGTTTGGTGTTTTCAATTTATATGCAATTAACCGAATTATGCAATTAACCGGTATGCAATTAAGTGGAGTCCACTGTATTTCACTTTGAATGGGAGGCATTTTAATTTACGGCCTACTGAAATAAAAACTTATGTGCATTGTTTGAACTCAACTGTAAACTCCAGTCACTTCATGATTTAACACAAGCAGACAGGGAGTGTGTTGTTTTATTTTTCGTTTTTAAACAATGGGAAGCACTCACAGAAACAAGTTAGTTATGATTCTTGCACCATGATTGTTTTGGCCCAAGTCAATTAAATATCTTACATTATTCCATTGCTACATTGATGCTATTGCTACATCACTTTAATTGCATAAATCAAGCATTTTAAATCGTACCAAAAATTGTTTTTCTTGCCATTATGAGCAGTTCATGTTTATCGAAAATCGGTTCACTTTTAATGGTTTTGGTTTCGTGATGGCTTTTTGGTTCTATCACTCTGGTTACACATCAGTTCATGCCAGTAGGTTATTAGTTTCTGTACTGTATCATATGAGGTGTCTTTTACATGTATATGAGGGAGTCTTCTATATGAGACAGGCTTCTATATGAGGTCGTTTTCAATGTGAGATGGTCTTTTATGTGAGGTGCTCTTCCATATAAGGTGTTCTGCCATGTTATGTGTACTTCCATGTGATGTACATTTCCATGTGAAATTGACTTTCGGTAAGCCTGATGCTTACTTGTATGCATACAGCATGCTCAATGAAAAGCTTCTTTTGACTTGAGAATTTGTTCACAATTCAAAAGTTATGATACCCCACTGTCTATGCCTTTGACCACCACACTGATCTTTTGTCAGTACAGATATCTTAATTACAATTGCATGATGGCAGATAGCTGTATGACATTTTGTATGATGGTCAGCTATAACTTTCTATATAAATCTCGGTCTTTGATTCTTTAGGTTCCAATTTTAACTTCCTGTTTGGAATTTTGTCTATATACATTGGTTCAGGGATATTAGGAAAATACTATGATGAAAATGCATTCTGATAAACAAAGTCTACCATGACTTTTTCAATTAATCATGTTTAAGTAACTTGTACTTCATACTTTTATATATGAGTGTTTGTTACTATTTTTAGCTTGTGTGGAGGACATCCAGACCCTGTCCCTCTCCGGTACAAACATATCATGCCATGTGTCCACTTCCTGTACCAGCGTGGATTGTTGTGTGGAAATCGGAACTTTGGGCAGAACATTCAACACACTGATCGACCTGGACTACTGTAACAAGGAAATGACTGTTGCCATAGAGAACTATAAACATAAAGTGTCCCTTATTACATACCAGTTTGGTAAGTGATGGAGGATTTTTTCAAAAGAAATTTACTTTGCTCTACTTGAACTTCTGGATAAAAGTTCAACTATTATTGTAATGCAATGACAGCATACAAACATGTTGCCCTGAGTTTATCATAAATCTGTTTTATATTCACAGATATGTGATGTGTACATCTGTAGTATTTTGATTTTTTCCCCAAATATCTTCAAAATGACGGTAGCTTGACCTAGTCATTTTTCCATATAAGCTGCATGCAGGGAATATGTCCACAAACTTGGATCAGCTGAGTCTCACAGACGCAATTAGTTTTAGTTCTCTTTTGGAATGGAGTTGGGAAAGATTGGTTTCAATTTCATGTAATTTTTTATGATAATTAATATAATTTGTAATCAAGTGCAGAGTTTTCATATTGACAATAATATTAAAGCAATTTTTGAACTCATCATTTTGAAAAAAAAACCCAACATTTATGTCTCAAGGGAGAGCAAACAAATAATTTTATGTCTTTATGAATTATCATAAGTAAAGAAAATAATCAAAGTAAGCTGTATATATTTGTAGGTACAGAAGAAGAGTTCTTCCTGATGGATGTGGTCAAGATGAAGTAAGTTCATTATTTGTTGCTTTCTAGCTTTTCTGGACAGATGTCCAGAGGGCTAATCCCATACCCTCACCATCCTTGTTTATCATTGGCTGGATCCATGGACAAAACTCTGACCTTGGCTGTATCTCTTGCATAGGCCAAGATGGGGCGTCTATAATTCGCACATTTATTCCTTCTAATGAAAGCTTTGATACAGGGCAGAGATTTTGACATAGTGACCTTGACTTTGGCTTTTGGCCTCCTTTTAGAGGACTTCTATATAGGCACAACTTACATTTTTGTCCTTTGGCATCTCATTTAATACTACTGTAATACTAATTTAACAGTATGAATGGTTGGCAAGTGACAAACTTCTGCTTGACCAGTTTGTAAACATTTTAGTTACAGGTAACCACCTTACCTTGTACAAATTAATTATACTGCATACTGCTCTGTTTCAGGAAATATAAAATCATTGTGCTTAGTTGAATGAAGTTTTTGTAAGTTTGATTGCAAAATCTTTCAGTGGTACATGTACATGTGGCATACAGCTTCTATTGGTGGAGGATACATGTATATATCTCATTGTTTCATGTACAATGTTCAGCATCCATCTATCAGGAATACATTTCACTTTGATTGCTTCTCATTTACAGGTTTAAAATTCACAACTTGGCAGCAGAAAGGAAATACCTTGTAAATCTTAGACTGGAAGTTTGTCTGGAGGCTGGTCAGCCATGTGTGATTGACCAGGTCATTGCTACAGACATGTCACTGCCTGGCCAGGACTGTCCATTCTCATCATCTTATGCCAGTATGTCATTATATGGATTTTTTCTTTTTTTCATTTCTTCCTAGCATTATCTTCAATAAACACTTATATATACATGTATAAGATGATGAAATTGAATAATTGTACATGTATTGTTTTTGAAGTACTTTATCTTTATGCCCCTGTAACTGTAGATTTGTTGCATTATAATTGGGTTTTTGTTTGTCCATGTGTCCATTAATCTGTCTGCATGACCTTTAACCTTTATCTCAATTTTTGAGTGATATGACCTATGTTTAGGAACTTCTTAACCTTGTATGACTTTGATGCAGTATGTTAGTGTGTTTTACAATCAGATCTTAATTGTTTCATTTGTATCTTACCCATGAAGAACCCCTCTCAGATGATGCATATACACACCCATCTTGAACCCCTCTCAGATGCTGCATACACATGTATGTTTTTCAAAGAGTCTGAGAACAGATGGTTAAGTCCTCAGCATTATAGAACAAATTTTGTATTTTGAAATGATTTCCTAACAGAATGGATATTGTGACAAGGTTGACATAAATTCTACCTTTTATTTCACCAGACTTTTCACTGTCGGCTTGGCAACAGGAGAATGGCCTGGTTACAGGACAGACACTGTCTGACACAGACTTGTCAGTCTTACTGGAGACACTAGGAATCAAAGCTTACCTCAAGGACAGTTCAGCCCAGTGTGACAGAACAGCATCTAAGTATGACCCCCAGGACCCTCCAGGCTGGAAAGTGGGTAAGTGTCCTAGTATAAAAAGTCAAAATGGTATCTGATTATATCTCGCTGCATCTCTCCAGAGTGCTGTTCAGATCTTACAGATGCCATACAGCAATTGATCAACTTCCACATATCTANNAATTCCTTTGCCTATCTTTTTGTTTATTCAAACTCTGCATGCAGATTTTCCAATTTTACAAAACAGAACCATTTTGTTGCTTTTTCATTTATTTAAAGCTGACAATGCATTACAGTTTTTGACATCTTGTCATCAAGGTGGTGTTATCTTATCTAGAGTTGTCTAATGGCACCACTTGTACACAAATGACCTTTGCAGAGTTGACATAACATGCCGGCCCGCCAGCGATTACCGGTAAATTTTGCAAATGTCCAACAAATATCAGAACCTTACCAGACAACTTGTCCATCGAACTTCAATTCTGCAAAAATGAATATTTCCATTTCCATGCGCCAAAGTTTCATGCAATTGCTTCAGTTCATTCTTAAAAAATATATCTAGCCAATGATACTTTAAAGAAACTGTTTTTACATTTTTAAGAATAATATTCTTCAAAACGCAATAAGCTTGAACAACACTTTCCAACATGTGTCAATACTGCCATACATTTTCGTTTTGTCTCTCTTCCGTAAAACAGTATTATTGTTTGGATGCAGGTGAATAGTTCTCTTAAGATCTGATAGATAACTTCGAACTTTTAATCTAGGATTTACACAAGACAATAGAATAGAGAGTACCAAACTGGTAGTTAAGTCATATGCATGGCAGTCAATGTGGTAACCAGACATTGCACGTAGAGGAATGGATGCGTAGCTCGATCCCGACTAAATGCATGGTTTTACCTTGAAATTTCATGCACTTCTATTTAGTATCTAATTGGGCAGTAATTTTTTTTTTTGGGGGGGGGGGGGGGGGGGGGGGGGGGTGTTATCCTTTTTAGACTTCAAAATCTGTGCTACATGTGAACCAGACTGGTACAAGCTTGATATCTGTTTTGTTGTGAGTGCACATTAGTTTCAACATTTACCAATTCAGATTGATTTTTAGAGCACCAGAGCAAAATTTATTTCAAGGCAAATGTATTATAAGAAACACAAATAATGAATTACATGGTTATACTTTAAATTGTCTTTTTAGTTTAAAATATATAGATAAGCATATCATTTTCATTGACATTGGTTCATTTTGATGCATGTGATTATCCGTTTCTATTCTTGTGTGGTAAATTTTTGAAATGTCCTACAGTTTATGGAGATCCATTAGCACACAGTGTCCTGTCAATTTCTGTCAAGTTTTGCCAACTCTGCCTTTGCCTGCTTTTCAGGGCAATGTTGTCTATTGCTTTGGCACAATGTAGCCCTTTAATAATACAATCAGAAGAAGGCTATAATATTTACAATGTAACTTCAGGTCCAGAACAGGTTAAACCTTTATTTGTATTACCTGGGCTTACAATGTAATTATTAACATATTTCCTTGGCATGCCATCCTGACCTTAACTAGGGTCATTTACATACACATAACTACACTTATCGCTACCATAATACTTTTCCTTTTCAGGCTGTCTCATCTACCCTCTGGATCCTTCAATAATGAGACAGATCAATTCAGCTTTTATATAGACATGACACTAGCTATAACTTTACCCTATATCCTTCCTTTGCAGGCTGTTCATCATCTAACATAGGAGGCTTTGGTAATGTCACAGAGCCCATTAGCTGTCTGATTACATCTCGCTGCACCTCCCTGGAGTGTTGTTTGGATCTTACAGATGTCATCCAACAATCGGTCAACTTCTACATTGATATTGTCCCTTGTATGAAGAACCTGCGCATCGGCATTGAGAATTTGATCTTTGACATCAGTCTGATTGACTATCAGTGGGGTATGGACTTAGAAACCTACTTATAAATATACATGTCTTGTTTTAACTTAAAGTCTGACTCCAATTACACCCATATAAAGTTAAGTTAATATTTAGAAGCCATGTATAGTGGGACCTTACTTAAATACCACCTGACTTAGGAGCCCGCCTTGCAATTAAGACCATCAAAATGAATTCAGACTGTTTATCATTATTCAAGTCTATTTCTACCTTACTTAGGAGACCACCCCACTAATCAGACCAGTTTTAGCCAGTCACTTGGTTGATCTTAATAGTGAAGTTCCACTGCTTTTAGGAGACCACCTCACTAATCAGATCAGTTTTAGCCAGTCACTTGGGTGGTCTTCATAGCGAGGTTCCACTGTATATAGATGACATTCTTATTGATTCTAGGCATGGTCATTACATTGATATATGATAATTAACATGAAATGCATATGACATATTAGTACAGGTACTATAGTTATAATTCCTTATTTATTTAGTAAAAAAAAATGTTGGCCACAGGTATGGTTATGTTTTTGACTTTCATCTTTTTACCTGTATTTTACAGGTACGATGTCCAGTTTCAGACTAAGAGATGTTGTCCAGTTGAGGTAAGGACAATTATACATTCAGGCTCCCACTGTAGCTTGTAACCTATGCTCATGCATAGACAACAATTTACAGTTTTATTTGGATATGTATGATTCATCCTCTGAATTTATTTTGAGGCATTTGCATTTGTATAAAATTCTATATATATATATACTTTGCATATAGATTCCTTTATTCCAATTAGACAAACTAATACCCGCTGTTTAGGTCACCTGACTGCACTGTAACAAAATGTTCTTTACAGAGAAGTGGCTCTCTTTTCTTAGGTTTGTTTAGCCTTCAATAATCTGATGTAGACTCCATGTTTATGATTGTAGTGATCGCATTTTCCACTAAGTAACATGTTATTGTGGCAAATCTTCTTATGCTTTGATATTTCTTTGCTGCAGATACTCTATCAGTGAGGTCATGACCCCAGCAGAAGGGTTCAAGGTCAATGTCAATGTCAGTGTGTGTTATGAGGAGGATGAGGCTGATTGTCAGTACAACATAGCCCTGATGCAGGACGGCTTCTTACCCAACCCTGGCTGTAGCTGGGATCTGGACTACATTGATCCTAGTAAGTATTGTCTGTCAGTGTTCTGTTGTTTAATTTCAGGTACTATAGGAACAGTGAAATCATTGGCCTGAGGTGGCAGGGAAGACCTAGGAACTATTGCCTGTGGCTGTAGGCTATGGGTAATAGTTCTCTAGCCTTCCCTGCTATCAAGGTTCCATGATTTGACTGTTCCCAAGTACCTATGAAACAAATGTTACCAGATTTTCTGTTTACAATGTAAGGGACTTCCTAAATTCTAATTCATAAATATCCTCACTGAACTCTGCTTAGATTGGGCATGAGATGGGAATACTGTTTGTTTATAATTATGGCACATGTAATATGCAACAGGTGACTGTTGTCCTTTTACCCGATTCTTTGATGTTTCAGTATTATAACAAAAGTAAACTGTAAAAAAATACTTAAATGTCTTGTGTTGAAGTTTACTGTCAATAGCTAGGCCAGTTTAATACAAATTCAATCCTTTTATGCTCTTGTTTTCCTGCTGAGCTCACATACTTGTGTCACAGTTACACAGCCTTTTTGGAAGGAAATACATTGACCAATATAAGTACATGTACCAAAACATCAACAAATGCTCACAGGAAATCAATGACTGGTTTGATTTTGTTTCTGTCTACATAATCAGTGCCAGTTGTCATCTGCAGACTCCCAAAAATCTTGGAATCTGACAAAGTGGTTATATGAGCAATAACTATGCCCCATCTCATACCCAATTTAAGCAGAGCTAAGTGAGGATATTTTTGAATTAGAATTCAGGAAGTCATTAACATTGTAAACAGACTATGATAGCTGTAGTACATATACCTATTCAATTTAACTTTTGTAGCTTTCTCCCTGAATGCATGGCTGGCGAGTAACGGCCAAACCCCTGGAACAACACTCTCATTCTTAATGGCTTCCAAACTTCTTGAGGATCTTGGGATAGCTCAGCTAATGGATGCCAACCAATGTCAAAGGTCAGGGCCGGTTTACAGTCCTTCGGTGCAGGGATGGAAGAAAGGTAAATCTTATGTCCTTGTTGTGTTTCTGTTCAAGATTCTTTCACTCGTACAGTGACATCATCAAATACCCATGAAATATGCTACAAATACGGTCTGTGTGTTGGTGTCCATAGAGCAGTGATGGTCCTATAACATACTGACAACTACTGATACATGGGATTTCAAGTTTGATTGCCTCAGGAAGAGAGGTAGTGGATACAGCTGGAACTTGGATGACCTTATGTAAACTACCACAATATCTACATCTGAGAGACTTGCACTAATGTAAAATAGCTTCTGTGAATCTAGTTTTCTTGTTATTTAAGAGTAATTTTTTGGATCCAATATGTAGAAAACTAAGATTCTCACATGATATTTTATGAGAGAGTTACAATATGATAAAAGCTTATTACCTTTTGATAATTGTAAAAATAGGACACCACAAACAAATGTAAAACTTCCATTAGCTAAAGCAAGTATTTCCTAAAATTTGGTTTTGAAGTTAGGGCTTTACTTAAATATTGATATCATAAAGTTGTTCCTTTTTCACATTTACTTCAGCAGTGAATAAGTTATCATGCACTTGTATGAAATTGAGTTTTTCATATACAATGATATTCCAAACGAATACTAACTTTAAAAAAATAAATTTAACATTGGATTGTTTCAGATATACATGTATTTAACACAACTTTACCATGACTATCATAATACCTTCTTCATTTGTATTTATATTTCTAGACTGCCCCCTGGATGTTACTGTAAACGACATAACAGGTCAGGGTACCTGTCTAATTCCGTCCTCTTGTACTGCTGTGGATTGTTGTGTGGATGTGGATTTCATCAGTCGGCCATTCAGAGCTTACATCTCACTGGATCCTTGTAATAACTTAATCCAAGTTGGAGTAGAGAGACTTGGCTTTAATGTCAGCCTGTCTGATCATGGATTTGGTAAGAGTTCAAATCTTTCTTGCACCTGCCAAATTGGAGATGAGCATATTAGTTTTGTAGTTTCTATCTAGATTTTTTGATTTTTGTATAAATCTTACAGTATATTTTCATTGGAATCCTTCTTTTGGGAGTATTTCAAAGTGGGGGGGGGGGGCATTATTTAGAGAGATTTGTAAAGAGGTAACAAATTTGTACTATATACTTGTACCTGTAGTTAATATTGACTTTGTTTCATGTTCCAGGTACAACAAAGTACTTCAAACTGAATGGTGTTGTCAGAATTGAGTAAGTATATATACTTATACAGTTTGCATAGATATGTACCCCTAAAAGGAAAAATTTTTTGACAAATATCAGAAATTAAACAAAATTTCTCTTAAAATTCTGTTTGTCAATGAACATCACATGCCTTTCTTTGCAGTTTATGTTAATATGACAAACTTAGTGTTGATTTTCTGGCCATAGGTTCAAGATGTTGAGCTTGTAGATTGTTGAATTATCTATTTTTATTTTGTTTCTTTTCTTTGTATCTCCCTCAAGATAATATGTCTCATATGTAAACCTCACCATGTGCTGGTGGAGGAGATATTAGCCTATGTTTGTACATGTATTTCAGATCCACTGAGTAGTAGGAGACCTGTACCCCCACTCTATAGTACATGTAGGACTATAATAAGGGCCTATCCATACAGCAATGCATGTAACTTTTACTTCTAATACCAACTCTTAGACAAATAAACAGTGGCTACCTTTTGAAGTTTTTTTTTCAGCTTAGGTGTGTCATGCCCTTAGAAACGAGTGTGTATTTACTGCACATTAAGAAAAGCACAATGACAGCAAGGCCGCTCTGTGAGACTAAACATGTGTAGCCCTACCCTTCTAAGACCTAATCGAGCCATCCATTGAAAATTGTAGATTTGCTGTAACACAACCTACTCAATTAAAACCCTGCAACTCGAATTTTTTATTGTCATATTTGGAATTATTCTTTCTATCATTATTCCAATATTTCTCCATTGCCCGTATTGTTTACACATACCGGTAGTTTACATTTATCTGAAAAAAGAATCCTACCCTTATCCCGACTCACAGTAAAAAATCTGAGTCACATTACAGCAAACCAACTTTTTTTTCACTGATGGCCTAACTACAGTCTAACCTGTTTTAAGAGACCGTCCAAGGGAAGTAGCAAAAAGGGTNNGGTTTTCCTTTAATTCAGTGGGTCGCTAAGGCAGGTTAGACTGTATACACATGTTCTGTTAAAGGTACCTGATAGAGAACTTGGAGGTGGAGCGGCAGTACAGAGTGACCATGAAGCTACAGGTTTGCTTTGAGTCCAGCTCCTCATCACTGTGTATATATGACAAAGACATATTTACCAACACACTGCTGCCTAAGCTGATATGTGACTGGACTGCAGACTTCTCACAGTCGGGTAAGATCTGGTATAATTGTTAGAATGGCTAATTGTACATACTATAGAGAGAACAGTCTGTAGGGAGAGTTTTATTCCACTAATTACTTATTCCGTGGGTCTTGTTTTCATTAAAGAACAGTCTTTAGTAAGAACTGTATCCCTTTACAAACATACAATTTAATCAATAAAGCATTTTGAATAGTTCCTACAATTGACCTATCGCCAAACATCTGACACATGGCTCTTCAAATGATTGGATGATGTATTTGACTTACATTTGGAGGTGACTTATTCGGTAAAAACATTTGTAATTCTTCATTTATATGCTAACTGGAAGTGCTATATGAATGAAACATTATGGTACAGTTGTTTTGTTTGTTTAACTGTTGTCCTTAATGTAATGGGTGTTATGTTTTGGTGTTACAGGATTCTCACTGTCCAGCTGGTATTCCAGTAATGGTTTGACCCCTGGTCAACAGCTATCTACAGGAAATACAGATACCCTGCTTCAGCAGTTAGGCATTCAGTCATATGTAAATACTGACCAGTGTGACCAGTCCTCAGACACCTACAGTCCAGTGGACTCTAACGGCTGGAGGAAAGGTAACCATCTTAGATATCTCCTCCTGTAATGCTACTTTGACGAGGTTTGTGTCCTCATGGTTAATCCTCCCCATATATTCTCATGCATATTCAATTTTACATTCACTTTGAATTTAATTTGCTAATGCTCTGCTTCAGTCATTTATGCATATATAATACAATCATCTGCTGTCACAGAGATTTTGTAGAGTAGAGTCTACAATGTTTCTGTAAAATTGTTGGAACTGTTTGAAAGAAATTGTTGATGGTTACAACTATGAACTTACAGTGACAGAAAACTCATTCACTGAAAGGTAGTGAATGTTGCTGTATTGCTCCTATAATGTTGGTAATGGTAACAATCCAGTCAGAGTATTAATGAATTGTTCTTCAGATGTTCAGTTATCCTCTTGATTTATCATTCAGATTGTGATGCAACACTAAGCGGTCTCTCATCTCTTCCATCCAATGTCAAATGTAACATACCAGACATGTGCAATGGTGTCACCTGTTGTACCCGGCTGGATTTCCTGCAGAGATCATTCCACACCAATGTCACCATAGATACATGTAACCATGAACTTGTGGTTACCATGGAGAAGCTGGTGATCAGGATTGACCTTAATGGATATCAGTTTGGTAAGGGATGTATATTATTGATGTAAAACATATGAATGGCAGGAATAGGAATTATACCACAAACCAGATCAACTTAAGATTTTGTTCTTGCCAAGGGCATGGGTAATACAGGCATTGAAATATAGCCTACTGGTACTGGAAAAACAGCTTGAAAAGTCTCTAATTGACCCAAGGCCAAATGAAAAAGTACCTGTTTTCCATGTTTTTACTTTTACCTTTAAAATATATTGGATCCTAATGGAAATGTCTTGGAATTTGTAAATCCCATGAGTATTTTGGACCATAATATGATAATTTTAATCTGTCTCTATCTTTGTCTGTTTGTAAATCTGTTTGGCCACAAAACTCTTACTGCTGCCACAACTTTTGAGTGGTCCATACACATCATAGGACTTCCATATTTCACAAGTATACAAGACCCTTTTTTTTAATCTCAAATATTTTAATTTGTTACCTTAGTCTTGATATCTGACCTACTTTCCCAAAATTTACTGCCTCGTTGCAGGGGATGTTTCACAGACACAGCTTCTTCGGCCTTGCTGTGTGTGTTATTACATTGTATATACATATTAGAAGCCTCTAGAAGCTGAGTTACCACTAACCTTAGCATAGAAACCAAATGGAAGCTGGTGTATTGTGATACAGTAGAGTCAGTCTATATCGAATCAACCTTTAGCATTCACCAGTGTAAACACAATAGAGGCCTTATTTGTTCANNCATATTTTTCTTAGTTTTCAAGCTAAACCTTTGAAATTATGTATGTAACGAATTTTTATTTCAATTTTCTGTAAAATATTTTTATTAGATATCACTAAGCAACGAAAAATCACAATTTGCTACCGGCCGGGTTTGGCCTGATTGAACAAATACGGCGTATTTTTTTACGGCCGGGTTTGACTGGTTTGAATGCTAAAGCAAATTCAGTGCTATAACAAAGAGGAATAAAATCCCTGAAAAGAATTACTATTTATCAATTTATGTAGTAAATTCTGATGCTTAAAACGAAGGATGCCTATAACAGAGTAAAAAGTCAATTCCCTTTGACATTGTTATAGACCAACTCCACTATATACATTCAATCAAATAGTTTTATTTGACTCTGGACAACACCTCAGTCAATCAGCTACCATATTTGCTTGTTTGTTGTTTGCTCTCTGGCAAACTTAAAAATCTTTCAGTCATATGGTGGTGGTCAGTTTTTATCAATGGAAGAGAGAACTTGGTTACAATTTTACCTGGGAAAAGACCACCAGCCTTCCACAAGTAAACTGGCAAACTTCCTCATATTATAAGCTGAGGTTCCAGTAAGGGTTGAGGAAGTGAACCGGCACTGACAAGAGGTGAGATACAGAGTGATAACCATTTAGACATGCCCCTCAGATTCCACCAAGTAAAACATTCTTCGCCTCATTCAAGAAGTATTTTCTAAATTATTTTCTGTTGTTTGTTTTCAGGAACACCAGAGCAAAGATATGTAATGAATGTTATCAGACTAGAGTAAGTATGATAGTGATGATTTATCTCAAAATGATATTTGGCTTGCATAGTTTAGTTGTCACTTGTTTTCTTATCATATGTGATGTGATGACACACATAGAATATAATGTTTATCTGATAAAATTATGATGACATCATAATATTATGGAAAACCTACCCTCCACTAGTTATGAGGATGTCTGATTGTGTAGACATTATTTACATGTATATATCGTGATACCATAAAGAACTTGCCCTCCACTAGTCAATATGATTTGCTAATTTGTCGACATTGTGATGAGATCATCATACTTATTACTCAATGTTTCACTAGAAATAAGAACTTTTAATGTGATGACATTATAATACCATCATTGTATTTGTTTAAGCTTCACCATTTAGAGCTTAACTTCCACTAGTCAGTAAAATGTCTCGATATTTTGACATTATGATGACGTGTTGCATATTTCAACATGACATGATGACATCATGATACTTAATTCAGGTTGACATTATGGTGACATCAGTACTTATTTCAGGTTGACATTATGACATTGCGTTACTTATTTCACATTGACATTGTGAGTAAATAATGCTATTGATTTCAGGTTGACATTATGATTATGATGTCATTACGTTACTTATTTCAGGTTGACATTATGGTGACATGTTACTTATTTCAAGTTGACATGATGACATCATGATACTTATTTCAAGTTGACATTATGATGACATCATGGTGCATATTTCAGGTTCACCATTGAGAACTTGGCTGCCACTAGCCAGTACAGGGTCAGTACCAGTGTCAGTTTCTGCTTTGAGTCCTCAGGAAGCTGTGACACTACAGCAACAGTGTTGCAGAACACACTCCTGCCTAAGAAGTTCTGTCAGTGGGGTACTGACTACCTTATACCAGGTCAGTGTCCAGTGAAGACTCACCCCTCCATCCTCGACATTTTTCTCTTGTTGATAATTGAGTCTTGTCTTTGATAATATTTGTTTTGCTAAGCATGGTCACAGTCATTAGTTAGCTTTAGGACAAGAAGGTCAAGAGTAAGAGCCTCAGTTTAGGCATAACTTTCCCTTTAGATGAGACAGTATAGCATTCAAATGATATCTGGATTATACATAAGAAAAGCTGTGAAACACAATTTAGTGGATGTTTTTTTATCAGATATTTCATTGCAGCTGATGGTTCTACAGAAGATATCCTTGAACCCTTTGTATAGCATTATGGTTGTAGCATTTGGATATTGTACATGTTTCATAACAGAAAGGTCACAAAGTATAGCATTATTCACTGAACTATTTGATCTTTCACATACTTGCTCTATAATGCAGTATATAATTATCTTTTCTTTTTTGTTCTGCCAGATTTCTCACTACAACAGTGGGCCTCACAGAAGGGTGCTTCACTAAGTCAGCCCTTAAGTACAGCATTGTCCACTGAACTGTTAGATCTCCTGCAAATTACAGCATACCTGAACAGTCCAACCCAGTGTCAACACTCTGATGCTAGGTATACACCAGCTACTAATGGCTGGAAGAAAGGTAAGGAGAAGATGAGTATAACCAGAACAGAAAGTAAGAATGAGTCTGGATCGTTTTAGTCATTGTGATCCCAGCCTTCACGTATGCATGATATTTACTTTTATCTCTGGGCATGTATGTAGCAGGGATGTTGGAGCATCACAAGTTAAATTGTGAAGCTTCTCTCCTTCAGTCTACCTTTTATTTTTTCACTTTACGCCACACTCGATAATGTTTCATTCATATGGCGACAGCCAGTTTTTATTGCAGGAGGAGAGAGCCTAGCTACACATGTACCTCGGAAGAGACCAAAAGCCATCCACAAGTAAAATTGGCAAACTTTCTCACATAATCAGTTGAGGTCCCAGTTAGCTTCCAACCAGTGCTGATAAGAGGTGAGAGGCTGAGTGGTCAAAAGCACAATGCTCTAACCATTCAGCCACAAAGGCAGGCCCCCAGTCCACCTCAGTACATTCTGATTATGTGAGAAAATCTGCCGATGATCTTGCTGTAGTTCAGTGGTATTTAACCAGCTCTAACTACAGCAAAACCATATCTTATCTGAAGCAGGCAAAAGATACAACAAGTAAATATCAACTCCTACCCACTATCTTCCATGGCTGAATACAGGAAATCACCACATGATCACAGAGAATCATTGCTGAGCATCATACTGGTGTAAAACTATAAGAAAGCAAACAACTTTGATCTCTGATATTGCTTATGATTTTCTAGTAAGGGATACATGGATTTTTTTTTTTGTACACTATGTAATCTTTGAAACAACAGCTTTGGTTAATGATCTTTATCATGGCATACTTCACAAAACTGCAATGTTACTTTGCTTTTCACTTTAATAACAATTTAAAAAAGTATCCTTCATACTGTTTTGAATGCTTCTTTTTGTGGATTAGTATACACAATGCAACCTTTATTGTTAGATTGTGTGGCTGCATCATATCCTGACAACCTTCCCAGTTCTACAACCTGCAACATCCCGAGTATGTGCACAGGGTTAGATTGCTGTGCCGAGGTTGCTGTACTGGGCAGAAATATAAACACCTATGTGTACCTGGACCCTTGTAGTAA
>JACSZP010005916.1:187-11007 GCA_016161895.1 Pinna nobilis | reverse complement strand
TTACTACAAGGGTCCAGGTACACATAGGTGTTTATATTTCTGCCCAGTAAAGCAACCTCCGCACAGCAATCTAACCCTGTGCACATACTCGGGATGTTGCAGGTTGTAGAACTGGGAAGGTTGTCAGGATATGATGCAGCCACACAGTCTAACAATATAAAGGTTGCATTGTGTGAACTCACCCACCATAAAGAAGCAAGGATACTTTTTATACAAGTTTTCAACAGACAAGAACAGCAAAATTGCAGTTTTGTGAAGTATGCCATGATAAAGATCATTACCCAAAGCTGATGTTTCAAAGATCTCATAGTTTACAAAACAAAAGCATTACATTAAGATTTTCACCCCTTACTAGAAAATCATAAGCAAAATCAGAGATCAAAGTTGTTTGTTTTCTGCTAGTTTTACACCAGTATGATACTCAGCAATGATTCTGTCATATGGTGATTTCCTGTATTCAGCCATGGAAGATAGTGGGTAGGAGTTGATATTTACTTGTAGTATCTTTTGCCTGCTTCAGATAAGTTATGGTTTTGCTGTAGTTAGAGCTGGTTAAATACCACTGAACTACATCAAGATCACAGGCAAAATTTCTCACATAATCAGAACGTACTGAGGTGGACTGGGGGCCTCCGTGGCTGAATGGTTAGAGCATTGCGCTTTTAACCACTCAGTCTCTCACCTCTTGTCAGCGCTGGTTGGAAGCTCACTTGAACCTAAACTGATTATGTGAAAAAGTTTGCCAATTTTACTTGTGGATGGCTGGTGGTCTCTTCCTAGGTACATTTGTAACCAGGCTCTCTCCTCCACCAATAAAAACTGGCTGCCGCCATATGAATGAAAGATTATCGAGTGTGGCGTAAAGCAAAAAAAAAAAAAACAAAGGTGGACTTGAGGAGAGAAGCTTCACAATTTAACTTGTGATGCTCCAACATCCATGCCCAGAGATCAATGTAAACATCCTGTATACGTGAAGGCTGGGATCACTATGACTAAAACGATCCAGACTTATTCTTACAATCTATTCTGGGTAAACTTATCTTCTCCTTACCTTTCTTCCAGCCATTAGTAGCTGGTGTATATCGAGCATCAGTGTGTTGACACTGGGTTGGACTGTTTAAGTATGCTGTAATTTGCAGGAGATCTAACAGTTCAGTGGACAATGCTGTGCTTAAGGGCTGACTTAGTGAAGCACCCTTCTGTGAGGACCACTGTTGTAGTGAGAAATCTGGCAAAACAAAAAAAAGATAATTATATACTGCATTATAGAGCAAGTATGTGAAAGATTCAATACCTCAGTGAATAATGCTATACTCAGTGACCTTTCTGTTATGAAACATGTACAATATCCAAATGCTACAACTATAATGCTATACCAAGGGTTGAAATATATCTTCTGTAGAACCATCAACTGCAATGAGATATCTTATGAAAAAAACATCCATTAAATTGTGTTTCACAGCTTTTCTTATGTATAATCCAGATATCTTTTGAATGTTATACTGTCTCATCCAAAGGGAAAGTTAGGCCTATACTGATGCTCTTATTCTTGACCTTTTTGTCCTAAAGCTACCTAATTACTGTGACCGTACTTAGCAAAACAAACATTATCAAACACAAGACTCAATTATCAACAAGAGAAAAATGTCAAAGAGGGAGGGTTGAGTCTTCACTTGACACTGACCTGGTATAAGGTAGTCAGTTCCCCACTGGCAGAACTTCTTAGGCAGGAGAGTGTTCTGAAGCACTGTTGCTGTAGTGTCACAGCTTCCTGAGGACTCAAAGCAGAAACTGACACTGGTACTGACCCTGTACTGGCTAGTGGCAGCCAAGTTGTCAATGGTGAACCTGAAATATGTACCATGATGTCATCGTAATGTCAACTTGAAATAAGTATGATGATGTCATCATGTCAACTTGAAATAAGTAACATAATGACATCATAATGTCAACCTGAAATCAGTAACTCAATATCAAAATGTCAACCTGAAATAAGTAACATGCAATCATGTCAACCTGAAATAAGTATCATGATGTCATCATAATGTCAACCTGAATTAAGTACCATGATGTCATCATGTCACCTTGAAATATGTAACATGTCATCATAATGTCAAAATATCGAGCCATTTTACTGACTAGTGGAAGTTAAGCTCTAAATGGTGAAGCTGAAACAAGTACCATGATGGTATCATAATGTCATCACATTAAAAATTCTTATTTCTAGTGAAGCATTTTAAGTTCTGAATTGTGAACCTAAAATAAGTATAAAGATGTCATCACAATGTCGAAAAATTAACAAATCATATTGACTAGTGGAGGGCATGTTCTCGTGATGGTGAACCTTAAATAAGTATCAAGATATCTACATGTAAATAACGTCTACACAATCAGATATCCTCATAACTAGTGGAGGGTAGGTTATCCATGGCGAACCATAATATTATGATGTCATCATAATTTTATCAGATAAACATTATATTCTATGTGTGTCGTCAAATCACATTTGATAAGAAAACAAGTGACAACTAAACAATGCAAGCCAAATTTCATATTGAAATACAGCATAACTACCATACTTACTCTAGTCTGATAACATTCATTACATATCTTTGCTCTGGTGTTCCTGAAAACAAACAACAGAAAATAATTTAGAAAGTTACTTCTTGAATGAGGTGAAGAATGTTTTACTTGGTGGAACCTGAGGGGCATCCATGGCTAAATGGTTATCACTCCGTATCTCACCTCTTGTCAGTGCCGGTTCAATTCCTCAACCCTTACTGGAACCTCAGCTTATAATGTGAGGAAGTTTGCCAAGTTTACTTGTGGAAGGCTGGTGTTCTTTTGCCAGGTAAAATTGTAACCAAGTTCTCTCTTCCATTGATAAAAACTGACCACCACCATATGACTGAGAGCAAACAACAAACAAACAAATTTGATAGCTGATTGACTGAGGTGTTGTCCAGAGTCAAAAGAAATTATTTGATTTAATGTAAACAGTGGAGTTGGTCCATAACAAAGTCAAAGGGAATTGACTTTTTACTCTGTTATAGGCATCCTTCGTTTTAAGCATCAGAATTTACTACATAAATTGATAAATAGTAATTCTTTCCAGGGATTTTATTCCTCTTTGTTATAGCACTGAATTTGCTTTAAGCCGATTCGTTATAGTCGACTCTACTGTATCACAATACACCAGCTTCTATTTGGTTTCTATGCTAAGGTAAGTAGTAACTCAGCTTCTAAAGGCTTCCTATAAGTATATATACAATGTAATAACACAAACAGCAAAGCTAAACAAGTTGTGTCTGTGAAACATCCCCTGCATGGAGGCAGTAAAGTCATTTTTTGGAAAGTAGGTCAGAGATCAAGTTTAAGGTAACAAATAAAAATATTTGAGATTAAAAAAAAGGGTCTTGTATACTTGTGAAATATGGAAGTCCTATGATGTGCATGGACCACTCAAAAGTTGTGGCAGCGGTAAGAGTTTTGTGGCCAAACAGATTTACAAACAGACAAAGATAGAGACAGACAAAAATTATCATATTATGGTCCAAAATACTCATGGGATTTATAAATTCCTAGTCATTCCCATTAGGATCCAATGACTTTTTAAGGTAAAAGTAAAAACATAAAAAACAGGTATTTTCCATCTGGCCTTGGGTAAATTAGAGACTTTTCAAGCTGTTTTTCCAGTAGGCTATATTTCAATGCCTGTATAACCCACGCCCTTGGCAAGAAAAAAATCTTAAGTTGATCTGGTTTGTGGTATAATTCCTATTCCTGCCATTCATATGTTTTACACTAATAATATATATCGCTTACCAAACTGATATCCATTCAGGTCAATCCTGATCTCCAGCTTCTCTATGGTAACCACAAGTTCATGGTTACATGTATCTATGGTAACATTGGTGTGGAATGATCTCTGCAGGAAGTCCAGCCGGGTACAACATGTGACACCATTGCACATGTCTGGTATGTTACATTTGACATTGGATGGAAGAGATGAGAGACCGCTCAGTGTTGCATCACAATCTGAATGATAAATCAAGAGGATAACTGAACATCTGTAGAACAATTCAGGAATACTCTGACTAAATTGCTACCATTACCAACATTAGGTGCAATACAGCATCATTTATTACCTTTCAGTGAATGAATTTTCTGTCAGTGTTCACAGCTGTAACCATCAACAATTTCTTTCAAAAAGTTTCAACAATTTTAAAGAAATATTGATAGACTCTACTCTACAAAATCTCTTTGACAGTAGATGATTGTATTGTACATGTATAGATGACTGAAGCAGAGCCTTAGCAAATTAAATTCAAAGTGAATGTAAAATTGAATATGCATGAGAATATATGGGGAGGATTAACCATGAGGATACAAACCTCGTCAAAGTAGCATTACAGGATGAGATATCTAAGACAGTTACCTTTCCTCCAGCCATTAGAGTCCACTGGACTGTAGGTGTCTGAGGACTGGTCACACTGGTCAGTATTTACATATGACTGAATGCCTAACTGCTGAAGCAGGGTATCTGCTTGTCCTGTAGATAGCTGTTGACCAGGGGTCAAACCATTACTGGAATACCAGCTGGACAGTGAGAATCCTGTAAAACCAAAACATGAAGCCCATTACAGTAAGGACAACAATTAAACAAACAAAACAACTGTACCATAATGTTTCATTCATACAACACTTCCAGTTTGCATAAATGAAAAATTACAAATGTTTTTACCAAATAAGACATCTCAAAATGTAAGTCAAATACATTATCCAATCATTTGGGTCAATTGTAGGCACAATTTAAAATGCTTTATTGATAAAATTAACTGTAAAGGGATACAATTCTTACTAAAGACTGTTCTCTTGAAAACAAGACCCACAGAATAAGTAATTAGTAAAACTCTCCCTATAGACTGTTCTCTTTAAAGGATGTACATACAATTAACCATTTTCATAACCAGATCTTACCCGTCTGTGAGAAGTCTGCAGTCCAGTCACATATCAGCTTAGGCAGCAGTGTGTTAGTAAATATGTCTTTGTCATATATACACAGTGATGAGGAGCTGGACTCAAAGCACACCTGTAGCTTCATGGTCACTCTGTACTGCCGCTCGACCTCCAAGTTCTCTATCAGGTACCTTTAACAGACCATGTGTATAGTTAGGCCATCATTTAAAAAAAATTTGGTTTGCTGTAACATGACTCAGATTTTTTACTGTAAGTCGGGATAAAGGTAGGATTCTTTTTTAAGAAAAATGTAAACTATGTGTAAACATTACGGGCAAATGTAAACTATGTGTAAACATTACGGGCAATGGAGAAATATTGGAAAAATGATAAAAGAATAATTCCAAATATGACAATAAAAAATTTGAGTTGCAGGGTAAGTGAGTAGGTTGTGTTACAGCAAATCTACAATTTTCAATGGATGGCTCGATTACGTCTCAGAAAGGTCTCAGAAGGGTAGGGCTGCACATGTTTATAGTCTCACTGAGCGGCCTTGCTGTCATTGTGCTTTTCTAATGTGCAGTAATCCACACTCATTTCTAGGGCATGACATACTTAAGCTGGAAAAAAAAAACGTCAATAGGTAGCCACTGTTTATTTGTCTAAGAGTTGGTATTTGAAGTGAAAGTTATACGCATAGCTGAATGGATAGGTCCTTATTATAGTCCTACATGTACTAAAGAGTGGGGGTACAGGTCTCTTACTACTCAATAGATCTGAAATACATGTACAAGCATAGGCTAATATCTCCTCCACCGGCACATGGTGAGGTTTACATATGAGACATATTATCTTGAGTGAGATATAAAAAAAGAAACAACATTAAAATAGATAATTCAACAATCTACAAGCTCAACATCTTGAACCTATGGCCAAAAAATCAACACTTAGTTTGTCATATTAATTGCAAAGAAAGGCATGTGATGTTCATTGACAAACAGAATTTTAAGAGAAATTTTGTTTAATCTCTGATATTTGTTGTAAATTTTTTCCTTTTAGGAGTACATATCTATGGAAACTGTATAAATACATAGGCCTATACTTACTCAATTCTGACAACACCATTCAGTTTGAAGTACTTTGTTGTACCTGGAACATGAAACAAAGTCAATATTAAGTTTATAGTACAAATTTGTTACCTCTTTACAAATCTCTCTAAATAATGCCCCCCCCCCACTTTGAAATACTCCCAAAAGAAGGATTCCAATGAAAATATACTGTAAGATTTATACATAAACCAAAACATTTAGACAGACACCACAAAACTAATATGCTCATCTCCAACTTGACAGAAGCAAGAAAAATCTGAACTCTTACCGAATCCATGATCAGACAGGCTGACATTAAAGCCGAGTCTCTCTACTCCAACTTGGATTAAGTTATTACAAGGATCCAGTGAGATGTAAGCTCTGAATGGTCGACTGATGAAATCCACATCCACACAACAATCCACAGCTGTACAAGAGGACGGAATTAGACAGGTACCCTGACCTGTTATGTCGTTTACAGTAACATCCAGGGGGCAGTCTAGAAATGTAAATACATATGAAGAAGATATTATGATAGTCATGGTACAGTTTTGTTAAATACATGTATATCTGCAACAATCCAACGTTAAATTTATTTTTTTTTAAGTTTAGTATTGGTTTGGAATATCATTGTATCATATGAAAAACTCAATTTCAGATAAATGCATGATAACTTACTCATTGCTGAAGTAAATGTGAAAAAAGAACAGTTTTATGATATCAATATTTAAGTAAAGCCCTAACTTCAAAACCAAATTTTAGGAAAAACTTGCTTTCGCTAATGGAAGTTATATATTTGTTTGTGATGTCCTATTTTTATCATAATGAAAAGGTAATAAGCTTTTATCATATTATAACTCTCTCATAAAATATCATGTGAGAATCTTAGTTTTCTACAAATTGGATCTCAAATAATTTCACTTAAATAACAAGATAACATCATTCACAGAAGCTCTTTTACATTAGTGCGAGTCTCTCAGATGTAGATATTGTGGTAGTTTATATAAGGTCATCCAAGTTCCAGCTGTATCCACTACCTCTCTCCCCGAGACAATAAAACTTGAGATCCCATGTATCAGTAGTTGTCAGTATGTTATAGGACCATCACTGCTACACAGACCATATTTGTAGAATATTTCATGGGTATTTAATGATGTCACTGTATGAGTAAACAGCAACACAACAAGAACACAAGATTTACCTTTCTTCCATCCCTGCACCGAAGGACTGTAAACCGGCCCTGACCTTTGACATTGGTTGGCATCCATTAGCTGAGCTATCCCAAGGTCCTCAAGAAGTTTGGAAGCCATTAAGAATGAGAGTGTTGTTCCAGGGGTTTGGCCGTTACTCGCCAGCCATGCATTCAGGGAGAAAGCTACAAAAGTTAAATTGAATATGTATATGTACTACAGCTATCACAGTTGGATGCTTTGATTTTTAATACAATGTCTCTTAATGTCGAAGAGATTACTAGCAAGTCATATGTTTGGACAAAAACCATACCGAGTTGTCAGAATTACTTATTTTTTTAGGTGAAATATTTTTGTATCATTTCTTTAATGTTTTTCGCATTAGTATGGAAAAGAAAATAAATGTAAAAATATCAAATAATCTCCTGTTATCAAATGCATATATCTGATTACAGTGATTTGTCATTGGGTCATTGGCATTTCTACATATAGTTTACTGAATTTCTTCTTTTGGTTATATGTGTGTGTAAACCAACTGTAATAAGACTCTTTGCACTGCCAGTATTACCCAGTTCTTATCTCATTTGTTCATACTCTACCTTGATATGTCATCATGAATGATTTAACACAATTTAATTGAAGTCATGGTTGTTGCTCATATAACCACTTTGTCAGATTCCAAGATTTTGGGAGTCTGCAGATGACAACTGGCACTGATTATGTAGACAGCAACAAAATCAAACCAGTCACTGATTCCCTGTGAGCATTTGTTGGTGTTTTTGGTACATGTTCTTATATTGGTCTGTGTATTTCCTTCCAAAAAGGTTGTGTAACTGTGACACAAGTTTGTGATCTCAGCAGGATTACTCTGGATCATTTTCATTGCACCATATTAGAACAAGAGCATGAAAGGATTGAATTTGTAGCAAACTGGCCTAGCTATTGACAGTAAATTTCAACACAAGACATTTAACTATTTTTGACTGTTTACTTGATATAATACTGAACATCAAAGAATCAGGTAAAAGGACAACAGTCACCTGTTACATATTACATGTGCCATAATTATAAACAAACGGTATTCCCGCATCTCATGCCCAATCTAGGCAGAGTTCAGAGAGGATACTTATGAATTAGAATTCAGGAAGTCCCTTACATTGTAAATAGAAAATTGGGTAACAAATCATTTGTTTCATTGGTACTTGGGAACAGTCAAATCATAATGAACATTGATTGCAGGGAAGGCTAGAGACCTATTACCCATAGCCTACAGCCACAGGCAATAGTTCCTAGGTCTTCACTGCTACCTCAGGCCAATGATCTCACTGTTCCCCAAGTACCTGAAATTAAACAGCTGCACACTGACAGACAATACTTACTAGGATCAGTGTAGTCCAGATCCCAGCTACAGCCAGGGTTGGGTAAGAAGCTGTCCTGCATCAGGGCTATGTTGTACTGACAATCAGCCTCATCCTCCTCATAACACACACTAACATTGACATTGACCTTAAACCCTTCTGCTGGGGTCATGACCTCACTGATAGAGTATCTGTAGCATAGAAATATTAAAGCATAAGAAGATTTGCCAAAATGACATGTTACTAAGGGGAACATATAACTACAATCATAAACATCAAGTCTACATCAGATTATTGAGGGCTAAACAAACCTCAGAAAAGAGGGCCACTTCTCTGTAAAGAACATTTTGTTACAGTGCAGTCAGGTGACCTAAACCGTGGGGTATTAGTTTATCTAACTGGAATAAAGGAATCTATATGCAAAATATATATTTATAATTAAATATAAAAATGCAAATGCCTCAAAATAAATTCAGAATATGAATCATAAATATCCAAATAAAACTGTAAATTGTTGTCTATGCATGAGCATAGGTTACAAGCTACACTGGAAGCCTGAATGTATAATTGCACATACCTCAACTGGACAACATCTCTTAGTCTGAAACTGGACATCGTACCTGTAAAATACAGGTAAAAAGGTGAAAGTCAAAAACATAACCATACCTGTGGCCAATATTATTTTTACTAATAAGGAATTATAACTATAGTACCTGTACTAATATGTCATATGCATTTCATGTTTATTATCATATATCAATGTTAATGACCATGCCTAGAATCAATAAGAATGTCATATATACACAGTGGAACCTCGCTATGAAGACCATACAAGTGACAGAATAAAACTGGTCTGATTAGCGGGGTGGTCACCTAAGTACGGTGGAACCTCGCTATGAAGACCATACAAGTGACAGAATAAAACTGGTCTGATTAGCGGGGTGGTCTCCTAAGTACAGTGGAACCTCACTATGAAGACCATACAAGTGACAGAATAAAACTGGTCTGATTAGCGGGGTGGTCTCCTAAGTACAGTGGAACCTCGCTATGAAGACCATACAAGTGACAGAATAAAACTGGTATGATTAATGGGGTGGTCTCCTAAGTACAGTGGAACCTCCCTATTAAGACCACCCAAGTGACTGGCTAAAACTAGTCTGATAAGTGAATTGGTCTCCTAAGTAAGGTTGAAATAGACTTGAATAATGATTAACAGCCTGAATTAATTTTGATGGTCTTAATTGCTAGGTGGGCTCCTAAGTCAGGTGGTATTTAAGCAAGGTCCCAATGAACATGGCTTCTAAATATTTACTTAACTTTAAATGGGTGTAATTCAAGTCAGACTTTAAGTTAAAACAAGACATATATATTTGTAAGTAGGTTTCTTAGTCCTTACCCCACTGATAGTCAATCAGACTGATGTCAAAGATTAAATTCTCAATGCCGATGCGCAGGTTCTTCATACAAGGGACAATATCAATGTAGAAGTTGACCGATTGTTGGATGACATCTGTAAGATCCAAACAGCATTCCAGGGAAGTGCAGCGAGATGTAATCAGACAGCTGATGGGCTCTGTGACATTACCAAAGCCTCCTATGTTAGATGATGAACAGCCTGCAAAGGAATGAGATAGTGTAAAGATATATCTAGTGTCATGTCTATATAAAAGCTGATTGGATCTGTCTCATTATTGAAGGATCCTAGGGTTGATGAGACAGCCTGAAAAGCAAAAGTATTATGGTAGAGATAAGTGTAGTTATGTGTATGTAAACTACCCTAGTTAAGGTCATGGTGGCATGCAAAAGAAATATGTTAACAAATATAGGCAAAGGCAGAGTTGGCAAACCTTGACAAAAATTTACAGGACACAGTGTTCTATGGATCTCCATAAACTGTAGGACATTTCAAAAATTTAGCACACAAGAATAGAAACGGATAATTACATGCATCAAAATGCACCAATGTCTATGAAAATGATATGCTTAGCTATATATTTTAAACTAAAAAGACAATTTAAAGTATAACCATGTAATTCATTATTTGTGTTTCTTTTAATACATTTGCCTTGAAATAAAGTTTGCTCTGGTGCTCTAAAAATCAATCTAAATTGGTAATTGTTGAAACTACTATGCACTCACAACAAAACAGATATCAAGCTTGTACCAGTCTGGTTTACATGTAGCACAGATTTTGAAGTCTAAAAAGGATGATAACAACCCCCCCC
>JACSZP010005910.1:4744-18166 GCA_016161895.1 Pinna nobilis | reverse complement strand
ATACGTTTATCCAAAGTAAACGCCATTTATTTACGTAGATGTACATGTGTTTTTACGAAAACTGTTGAATTTGTTATAGAAAATGAAATTGCAAAAGCTTCAACAAAATAATCGTGTACTGATACGTTATATCTGAAATTAATAACAAAAATTTTGTATGCCTCAACGGCTAAGAAATCCGCTTAATTCATTAGATTACGAACAATAAAACTAGAAAAATATCATTGTATGTATATTCCCAATATACCGATTTTAACGAACATAATAAGCACTGTGTGCTTTATTTTCACTTTTAAATAAATAAAACTTAAACAAAGATACATTACAAACATATTTTCAATTTTAAATTGGTTTAGTTACGTATTAGAATTATATTCAGGCGATGAGGATAATACTTTTTAGCTATTTGTCCTTTAAATGCATATGGTATGAGAGCATTTGATCAGTCAATATGCAACATGCATTTTGTTATGTATGCTTTCTCATTTTAGAACCGTGGTTGTCATTGCGTGTCAACGTATCCGCAGTTTATAAGTAGATGTAATCTAACAGTGTGTCCCGGAACGGATCATGACTTCTGTGGACCATCAATATCCGGGAATGAATTTACGACAGACTTAGTATTCTACGAAATTAGTAAGTCTATATCTAAATTTTGTATATACATGCACTTTGTAGCGTATGAAAGTATTACCGCAATTTCTTGCGTACTACCCGCTCCTTTGTTTAGTCGGTTTACCATATTATAAATTGCATTTATGTTTTAAAGTGTGTAGATAACCCGCTTCAGCATGTTGCCTGCGGGTTATATGCTACATTGTTTTTACTAATACTATTCATAGAATGCGTTCCCAGCTTTAGTACGATCTACACATGTGCTTCAGCTATGTAATGAAACATTTGTACTGAACATATTTATATTACACTGTATATGTTAATTTATTGTACTGAATTCTGTACAAACATATTTAAATTTGTTGTTTTTGTTAAACTTTTTGTGACGCATACTTATTTTGAATTAGAAAGACATCACAGAGCCTGCGTGTCTTTGAGTTCTTAGGAAAACATTTCATCAGATAATCCGCACTGTTGATAGGGAAAGCCATCGCGGCTCCTTTAAAGCGTCTCAAGTTAGCCTTCAGGACCCAGTTGTTCAACTGTTGGTTAAATTTAGCCAAAATTAAAATTTAACCCAGGCTTCCAGAAATGTATCTAAGCCTCATAGCTTGGTGCGATTTCAAAAAATTTGGTAAATTGTCTGAACGAAAAGTTCATTTCAACCTTTGCAATCTTATTGTTTATTTAACCCAGGGTCCCTTCGTATGTATGAAGGACTGAAGATGTATGATGATGATGGTTATGATGATGATGATGATGATGATGATGATGACATTAATTGGTAGAAGTAGTAAAAGTAGTAGTAGGGGTAGTATTTGTAGTGGAGGTAGAAGTAGGAGTAGTAGTAGAGAATAAGTAGCAATAGCAGCAGTAGTAGTAATATGAGTAGTAGTAGTGTTAAATTTCTATAATCATCGAAGAACGTTATGTAATCAATATTTTCTTTATTTTTTAGAGAATGATATCACACTTACTCAGCAAGGCTTAAATCAGTGTATAGCCAGTGTTTATTTCACCTTTGGAACATTTTCATACACTTATAGTTTTAATCAGTTACCATGTTCTTCGTACGTGGGGGATTATGCATGCAGGACGAGTAAGTACAATGTCTACATTACACCCCACCCCCAATAAAAAAGAAGGACATTTTTATTTCTGAAAAATAATTATTTACATTTATCCTCATAAATAATTATTGCCTAAGAATGGATCGTTGTAAAACTGACGAAATTTTATAAAGAAAAAAAAAAAATAACAGAATTTTTAAATCAATTTTATATTTTCATAAAAGAAAAATAGACCATTAAAAAAATGAATGGAAACAATAAGAATTTTAAAAAGATATTTACATTTTTATGCCGACACGTCGTAATATTAACTTTTTGATTTTGTATGTCTGTGCAATAGACAACCTAGTCTAATTTCATTTCATTGTGTGATTTTTAAAATTACCTGGTGTGGTTATCTTTGCCTAGGTGACAATCCTATACGATACCAATTGATCAATGGAATTTTAAATTGGACCCAGGCAGCAATCGAATGCAGTCGTCAGGGATATAGTGTAGCTGATGAGTACTCGTTCAATGATGATATTACTAGCGGAAGACTCGCAAATGGTGCACACTTCTGGGTCGGAATTTTCCGGAGGGAATATATGCATTGGAGCAGAGGTAAACGATAACTAATGAGAAAACGTGATAGTGACGTGACTTAACTAACAATTGATGAACAAATTCACAACACCCCCCTCGATTTTAAGCAATATTTTTTTATACCCTGTTTCCATTTTTAGTTCTATGTGTTGATGTGCGGATTTTTGTTTGTAGTGTTGGTGTATTTGTTTTTTTTTAACTATTATATTATATTTTCGTTTGATTTTTGAATTCAGCAATTCAAAGAATGTACTGAAAATCATCGTATTGGGAAAAAAATGTTTGATACAAGGCTCCTATTTATAATTTTGTCTATGGATTTATAAGTATAGGATTTGTTATATATGATGTACGCAGTAAGATCTTACGTCAATAACGTATGGCACGCTGGTTTCTATTGCAGTGCTGGAGAATAGTCCTTACATTACGTCAGTATGTGTGGCAGCAGAAGTGGGTCAGGACGGCAGTCTAAGAAGAAGCCTCAGAGTGTGCAGTGACACCTTACCATACTGGTGTACTGTGGAGGCGTTGGTAACTTCAACATCAAGTACGGCGGCCACAACAGACGGTGAGACCACTGTCGTACAAAATTTAAACTCAGGTATTCAAAAAGTGGAATCCTTTTCTTAGATGGAATGCACATTATCATAATTAAGGGGTGCTGTTGTATTACGAATAATTTGTTAAGTAATTGCCAACGAGAAATCTGAGGAATTGCGACTGAAATTAAAGAGTGTCGTGGATGGAAATACAAAATGGAATAAGACAATTTTTTTGCAAGTCCAGAGATGATGCAAGTTCCTTGCCAGCAGATGTTCAGAAGATCTTCTAAGAATATGTCGGTTATGTACAACGAAACTGGATATGTAACTGATTTTATCCCACTTCAGACAGAATTGTCCAATGAAAACTGTTATAAGAGACCACGTGCCGACTACGTATTTTTTCACACACGGCTCCCTCTTTCCATGCACTTCAGTATAACGGAGCCCTTTGTTAAATGACTTCAGCTATGCACATAAGCTCGTAGCAGCTACTGTATAGAATGCACCCGTGATTATACTTTTATGCATCGAGAAACGGTTATCATTGGCACTTACCACACATGAAAAGTCTTCAGTGGGTTAAAACCGGCTGCGCCTCGCCAGATACGTAATTTTCATTGACTACATGTATTCCCGTATCCAACCCTCAAAAATCATGTAACAGGTAATATGCTACACACAAATTTAGCGTCAGCATTTACATAATGCAGCGCTAAAATGTCCCGACAACTATGATATGACAGATAGGCTAACAAAAGGTTACATGGACGGAAAGACAGAGAGGATACTGAAAGACCACACCAAATTCAACTTAAACTTCAATGTATTTTCTTCTATCTATGTTTATATCAGTTAAAGAGGAATCCGAAAGACAAATTCATAAATTCATTTTCCATAATCAGCAATCAGGTAAAAGGATTATGTTGAAGATGTTTATTGTAACAAATGAAAACTTTCACCTCCTGATGACGGGTATTAAAGCTAGTGTCGTAAAGGGGCGAAAAAAGTATCGAGTTTATTCCCTGAAAAGGTCAAGATTAGTCATTGCATGGAAATATACATATACTTAATGCAATAGCCAGTAGGTAAAACGCGATCTGGTCCCCGTTTCATCAAGCAGACTATCTTTCGGCCTAACATAGTCCCAACTAAGCGACCTAGTCCGAAAATTAGTCGGGCCTAGGGTCCGTTTAATCAAGCAGCCTTCGACCGGTACTAAATCAACAATGGGCTAGTGATCGGACTAAATGTTCTACGGAACTTTTTCAGTCTTAGATGTAGTCTTTTATTTAGTCCTACCATCTATCAGGACTAGGACTTAGGACTAACTTTAGTCTAGCCCTTCGGTTACGCCCTTTGATTAAACAGAATGTAGTCGAAATTTTACGCTAGTCTTAAAGTTACTCCGGACTAAGCTTAGTCCAACACTTAAGCTATTTGATAAAACGGGGCCCAGGGCCCCTGCTACTATGTCTTTTCATATCGTGCAAAATATTATGTCATCTCATACAGTCAGCACATATACCGGTATTTTCAACCTGGATCCCCAATGGTCTTTTTTGGTTCTAGATATATGTTTAGTATGACCAGAACAAAGATTTTCAATGTATTTTAGTTGACATGCAATCGGTCGATTTTTCTATCTTTACCCTATTGAGTGAATATAGAATAAAAAAACATACCGGACAATAGCTCAAAATTTGTTTTTTGTATATAACTTGCTTTCATAAGCCCTTGTTTATGCATTGAATGAAAAAAAAAATGTTAAATTTATTTTTTGTCCATGTTGTCTAGATCAAAACAATAAGGGGGAGAGAAGTAAATTTCTATGGGTGTTTTTGTTAATTATTTATTTCCATAAGACATTTGTCAATGCAATAAATATATTAAATAAGACATTACAATTTCGTTAAGGTAATATTTTCTAGAGTTATGTATATAATTTCAAATTCAGAGAACTTAATAAGGTTGAAGATCACTGTGAAATTGCCGGGGCCTCGATTCCTATTTGTCTGTTTTAATTTAATTATTTTATTTCATTTATTTCACATGAACTTGTCATATTCTTTACAGAGGACTTTTTGTTTTCCGATTTTCTATTCTTAAAAATATGTCAGAATTCTATAGCGGGATGTTCCTCTACATAAAATAATAATGAAGAATCTCTTTTATGTCTTTCCAGATAATGAAGACCCTACAATTTTAATCGTTGTCGTAATAATGGCAGTGATATTAGTCATTGTTGTCATCGGCTCCATTATTTATTGCAGGTAAGAGGATATTAAAATATGATGAACCATACCCCATGCTTCAAAGATACCGTGTGCAGCATTTAATAAATAATCCTGTAAAGCCACCGACATTTTAACCATTAAATATTAAACACGTCTGTGTAATTCTATCAATTTATGATAACAATTTCTTATCTTCATTTGTTAACAATAAAAATCTAATTGTTTCTAACTATCGCAATAGCTACTGGTTTCCAAGAAATATACAATTTAATCAGAAGAACTGAAGCCAGAGTGACAACTCTTGCGTTACCGTGGAACCGTGTGAACGCTTTATTCTTACCTTCTAAACATAATTTGTTTTGCTACTGTATCGACGCTTCATTTTGACCATGCAGCCAAACTAATTTAACCCTATGGACGCTTCATTTTGATCTTGTTGACAAATTAATGCAACCGTATCGACGCTTCATTTTCACAACATTGCCTAATTGAACCATGTAATCATGCAAGTATTTCATGTATTGATGGAACCATGCTTCATACCTCGTTTAACCACACAATCGTACTACCGCTTCTTTTCTTGCATTCAGGCATACTAACAATTTATTGAGCCACGAAATCATACTAACACACAATTCATCAATGCCAAAATACATGTACTAACAACTCATTTAATAACATAAGCATACTAACATTTCACCTATATATGCAACCATGTTAACACTTCACTTTGATATGCAGGAAAGCTGTGAAGAGGAAGATGTTGCCAGGAAACCCGCAAGTGATTGTTACAGCTCGCGAATCTCGTCTGTCTGCAAGTCAGGTAATACTAGTGGATGATGTACAAATCGAAACCAATGAACAGGCAAGTCCTGTGGAAGAGTACGGAACAACAGAAAACGAAAGGCCAGAAAGCAACCCTTATCATCAAGTAGAGGCAGATGAAACGAAAGATCAAAGTAACGGCGTTGTTAAAGATCAGACAGAAAATGACTATAATTGCATAGAACCTGAGTATGCAAAACCGGAAATAATGCGTGGTAAAAAAGCATCTGTAGATAATGTTGTATATGACGATGCATCAAATGCATACAGTAGCCCGCACACTCCAAAGGAGACAGCAACCGGTAAAGAACAGACCTATGCCGCTGTAACGGAAGATGTTATATATGATCAGGCTACAACCACCACTACAAGGGGTAGTGCTAATATCTACGATCATAGTAATGCTGAAAAGATCGACGATGAATCTGGTAATACATATGACCGCTGTCCGGTGCCAATGGACGGAGGGAACTATGATCATTTTGAACATTTAAGAAAGACTGTGCCAGATTCGGACGATACATATGACCACATCCCGAGAACTGAACTCTGATCAATTGTGGTCATCAAAAAGGAATACGAAATAAGATGATACTTTGTGTTCTTGTGTGTAATCTTAATGTAATTACAAACTGTTTATCTTGTTAAAGTTTTTCTTAAATTTGCAATTAAATACAGAATAAAAATTATATTCCAAGCAATCAGTGTTTTATGTAATTATAATACTCTTATGCAATCCCCAAATCAAACAAGGAGGAAAAGACAAAACATTATAAGCCACTATATTGTTACATTACCTTCAAAGTACCCTTAAAATAATTACTTTGCACCAAATAAGTTCCACTTCTATACTTCCTGAATAAATCTAAATTTATAGATTGTGTCTTGAAATGTAGGTTTTTACTATGTACATATACATTGTTTTAGCTGTTGAAGGGACAAAGTCAGATGACCATTTGGTAAAACATACGATAAAGACACATTAGTCAAATTTGTAAATGACTGCTTTGACTTACTAAATTTATCCCCCTTGCCACGAAAATGATTTAAATTTCAAAACCCCTGGCTCAGATTATTTTTTTACCGATTACACACCCAAACTGGTAAACTTTGTGAAAAATAATAAATAAGCAACAGAAAAATGGATGTCAGATGAGATACTTTTAATATCACATGGCACATGAAATATACATATTTATGATTCTTAGCGCATCAGCAAACAATGCATTCTGACCAATGATATCATGTTATGGAATTTTTCAATACATTTTCAGCTGACTCAGTGCCAGATCAAAGGAAGAGTAAGTAAGTTTCATCCTACTCACATGTTTTATTTCAGCTTTATTTTCATTCATAATCAGTGGTCTTAACTTGTAAAGTTTTAAGTATCGTGAAGACGTTAATTACGCTCATGAGTTAAATATAATTTGTAAATAAACATAGTGAACACAATCGTTAACAAAATATCTTGGAATATAACATTAAAAAATAATAAACGCAAACTCACAAAAACAAAAAACGATCACCATGCCATATAACAATGTAATGTTAGACTTAAATACAAATTAAATTTTCTCTGAATTGCTTAATAAAGTAAAATGGAACAAAGATTTTATAGTGCAAGTGCTCTTGCATACCTGAATTTTAGCATTTGAGTTCATGTACGGTTGAAGATACTGTATAACTGCAAATTTCCGTTGCATTTATTTACCGCAATTTGTGCTACGTTTATTTACCGAAATTTGTGTTACATTTCAAATGGAAGTAAATGCAAGACTTATGCATGTAATCTTCACTTACTATTTTCAATTTCTGATAATTCTTACAGGAAATTATATGCTAGGCCTGCTTACACTGAATCAGATGAACTAGGCAAGCTTATTTTCATTGTTTACTACAAAACCGCAACTTACCATTAATTTCCCATACAATGACATGCACATATATTATTTAATAAAATTATTTTCCATCATATCATTTGCTCAAGTATTTGTTCAAATTTCAAAATATACAGTTGACTAGTTTACAATAAATAATTTTCTTTAGGAGAAGAGTATTTCACTACACGGACACTTAATCATACCATATGTAAGTAATGGAAGCCATCATGCATATATACAGGGATATTATTGCACAAGCTAATCAACTGTATTACCCATTGCCTTCATATATGTATGTACAGTCTGTGGAGTTTACATCAAAATTTACTATTACCGCATATGATAATATATTGTATGAAATATTAAATAATTGTTATAAAGGAATGTTCATTAATCATATATGTATGATGCAACCAAAAATCAATTTACATTACCATTCATACGTCATTCATATCATGCAAACACAAGTCAAGGTAGATAAGCCTTGGCAGCATAACTAACTACATGTGAAATATAATAATACAACTTCCTTTATCCTTAATTTGCAATAACTCTCCAAACATTTTTAAACTCCAGTACGTCAATTACTAATATTTTATTTAATTCACCTTCGTCATGGATTATACAGTGGAACAAAATTATTTTGAGCCCCGATATATTAAATCCCACTTAAAATTGAAATGATTTTCAGTTCTCGGGCAAATTACTTTATTACATATTCAAACCAATTATAATGACAACCCTGTTTGTTTGAAAAAAAACATTCATTCCCAGAAAATTCAATATATATCCACTATATATACTCTATTTATGTGACCAATCTGAATTATTATGGTTGAAGTACTGTATACAGCAATATTTTCGCCCTAATGTACTTGCAGAAGTTGTGTCCCATTTAAAAATTTCCCATTCTCGCCATAATTCTATTCAATGAATTTCCCGTCTTGAATTCGCCCACTGTCGAGGGCGTAAATCAAATGAGAGCAGAATTTTCCATTTATACAGTATAAGAGTGCATAATTAAACAGCAACAAGCTTCTGTTTACCAGTACAAACTTTTTATGGGACAACCCCCCCCCCCCTTATCCTCCCTCGTTTACAGGAAGAGATACACAACTTTTAAGTAGTATTTTTTAAAATACCTTGACTTAGAAGATACAACTAATATCTCTGCTTCAAGTAGATCTACATGTCTTAAATATCACCCTCACTTAAATCTACTTTTTCCTAAAAAATTTCATACATATAACTTTTATCATTAACTTAAAAATTTGGTACGCACATAATAACAATTTGTTGACTCACTAAGTCATACTAGTGTCATTATTGATTTTCAATAAGCTTGAAAAAGGGAATCAAACACAAATAATCAACAACAAAAAAAAGAGAGAAAAATTAACCTCATTTAATGAGTACATGATGCACATATTTCAAACACTTTTGAAAATAAAACAAAGTTTACAAAAGAACTTCAATACCCTAAACTGTCACGCAGTATATTACTATTTTGTACAAAATAATTAATGCATATTCTTAAATCATAAAAACAGAATATTTGCGTAGAAGATACCATACAGGACATGTATGCCATGTTCCGGAAGAAATATTTTAAGGTCTTTAAGCTATTTCAAAAATTAGGGAAGTTCAACATAGCATTTTTTGCTTTACATACTAATTAATCCATATATATCTATTGATTAAAGTATCATACCAATGATAAAATCGCTCTCAAATAAGCGTCTAATTTATCAATCTTACATGATATATACAAAATACTGATCTGCTTTTCTCAAATTAAACTCAAATGAATATTTTTTTCTCGTCAAGAAAATAAACTCTAAATAATACAAAAAGAAAAAATGGAAGTTATTTGCAGAGGAATTGAATTAAACTTGATCACAAAGTTATTCTATAAAATATATTTTGAAAATAAGTACAAAAAACCGTCATTAAACATTACTTTATTCTGCTGATTAATCATTCTGGAATTGCAATTAGAAGAACCGGATCAGAAAATCACCATAAATGTTCATAATTGAAATTTTGTTCTGTTTTGTCTACTTAGAATGAAAAAGTTGTGTTACAGTGTTGATTTATCATACAGACAACGTATTGACATAGGAAATTAATGCATCATGTTTATAAGAAAGCTGAGGAACTGACAGAAATGACACCGGAAATCATACCTGCAAGATGAAATCAATCATCCAAAATAAATCATTTCACAATTCCTGCAATATACACAACATAACAACGGATACACGTATTTGCCACCTGATGTATATGTACAATCTCTCATCTTTTATTCTAATTTTGAATACATTGCACAATAGATGTTCCCTTTTTTAATACATACTCCAGAAATGTGTTTCCTATTTTATCGATTTCCAACAGAAGAATACCTCTGAAGTAGCAAAGTTTGACAATTATCACAGACACGAACTGGTTTGGCTGATGATGGTAATGGCATTTTATTGTCTGAACACTCATTACAGAATATTTCTCCGCAGTTACGACAATGATGCTGAAATGAAAAAACACCAAATAATATAAATGATACAGGAAAGTTATATGCCATAGTATCTTTCTTTTATACAAAATCTAACGTATCAACCTGATTTAAAAAAAAAGTGTGAAAGGATGTCACAAAACCAAGACTAACATGCCTTTCAGTATTTTAAAGACTATTGTGGCTCACAGTTAATAGGTTATGCATCTACCTTATACTTTCCTGGTTGATCTTTTCTGATTTCTTTGTTTCTTATATTTACAGAGATCAAGGATATACAGAATGCCATATTGTTGTTTACTATTACAGAAAGAAAAAGAATATTTAAGGAGTTGGTAGATAGATAAGATACAATGTGTTGGCTTGTTTGTATATTTTTTCCATTATTAAACGAAGTATGACTTAAAATTAAAAGGAAGTTATAGAGATACATGTATAACAGTTCAAAATATCATACTCTTAATTCACATGTACATTTAACATACTTTTCTTCTGGATATTGAGAATTCTTTGCCACAACCAGTACAGTTTGACACCTCTTTATCACTCATCCACTGTGCTTCTTTATTTACTTGGGTTGCCTCTCTCATATCCTCTACTTTCAGTTTGGATCTGCACAAAAACAGCATTTTCATGTTATTCTTTATTCAAAGCTTTCTTTCTTAAAAAGTACATTTCTAGAGTTTCAATGTTTTTAATAAGTACATTTCTAGAGTTTCAATGTTTTTAATAAGTACATTTCTAGAGTTTCTATAATACATAGGGGGTTAATGGAGAAATTTTAGTATACTTATAATCGATAAATTGTTACCTAGTAAACATGATGTGTTTGGAAAATACTGGTGCCCACATCGAACAGAAGAGTAATACTGGCAGAGATTGAAGATTTTAAAAGTAGGTCACACTCTAAGGTCAAAGTCATAATGTCAAAATCTTGGTATTAAAAGAAGGGTCTTGTCATGAAACATATGTGTGTGTAATATGAAAATCCTATCATGAACCATTCATAATGTTCAAATGTTATACATATAGATAGATAAACAAACAGACGACATGCAGACAAAAAAAACCAATTTTAGGGCACCATAGACATATCATATCTATCTACCCAATTTCTATAAGAAATATTTCAACTCTTAAACTGTAAAAATCTATATGATAATCCAGTGATCCTGAAGTAGGTTTGATAAAGCAGAGTGATAAGCACAACCATCAATAATGCATAAAAACCATTAGTGAATAAAATCATCAGCTTTCTTAACCATGGTATAAGTATCAACCATGTAGGGATTGTGTAAGTAATATTACAGTTAAAAAAAATCAAAGATTAACTCTTTGTATCTAGACAAAAAGATTTGTGGTTATAAAAACCGATCAAATGAAATTAAATATCTTGCGCTGCTCCTTGTATGAATACATGTATTCTAAAATTTCATTTGGTAATATTTTGCTTTAATTATTTCTTTTAAACATTGTAATATTTGGGCTACTTACTCGCTTAAATGTGATCCTAGTTCCGCTAGAGTCCTCTCTTGTTCCTCACATGCTGCTTGTAAGTGAGAATGTTTTCTTTGAAGATCTTGATATTCCTATAAAAAGTATAAAAATTAGTAACAGCGCTGCATAAGTCACGAGAGCACTTCATCATTGTGAAACATTTAGAAACAAGGTTTGTATATAATGCAGCAGTGTGTTTTTCATACTCGAACAGGAATGACTGTGCAGGCGGTTGATATTTTATGTTTTACAAGTTTTACACACTGATTTTTACTACGGATTATTCCGTTTACCTGACCAAGATATAAAACTCAAGGCGGGCGTGACCGGTCAATAGGGGATGCTTACTCCTCTTAGGCATCTTATCTCGCCTCTGCTGTGTCCAGGGTCCGTGTTTCCCAACTCTTTACTTTGAGTTCGATCACTGTTAGTTACCTTTACCTTTTAAAATGTAAATTCGTTCAAAATCTTAAATTTCATGCATTTCATCTACTCAACTATAGACATGCACAAATTCAAGAGTGAAGACAATCAAAGACAAATCCTGACGAACGATAAACACATATCTGGGGTCATATTTGCTTAATTATAAGTCCCGATTTATATTAATTATACCTAGTCCCGATTCCCCAGTTCTTTTTTATGACCATCACCGATTGTGACTTATTCTTGTAATTGACAATGTGTAACACAACGGGTGCAACGCGTGGAACAGGAGTTGCATACCCTTCCGGTGCACTTGAACTTACCCCCGGTTTTAGTGGGGTTCGTGTTTTTTTGTTATAAGTGTATTTATGTGTGTAGTTTTGTCTTCTTTTTGTTTTGGCCACGGTTTTGTCTGTATTCACATTTTGAATTTGGAATGCCCCTTGGTATGTTTTACTTCACCCCTTTTATAAGACATGACAATATGATATATATATATATATATATATATGTATATATATATATATATATATATTCAACAGAAATGTTTCACTCACCCTTAGAGTGGGCTAGGAAAATTCGAAACAATACTAATGCAGCATCCTATTATGCCTTTTGCACAGGTATCATCGTTTAAAGTTTGGTTTTTATTATTACATATCAATCACAATTTTTCATCAGTTGTTCTAGTGGATGAAACGATTAGTAAATGTGTGTCCAGTATCAGCTATTAATATTTTTTTGTGAAACAGAGGTTAATTATAATAGACCCTTTAACTGTAACTTCGGTCCTGTGATTTTGGCAAGAAAAATGACACAGATACCCACAAAAACATAAGACGTCATTATACCTATAGTAACTGATTTCTTCTTGACGTCATTTTCCGGAAATCTGTATCATTTTGCCAACAAAAATCACAGAACCGCAGTTACAAGATTCTATACTCTCTTCTTTAGTCAGTAACTTGAGGATCAGACAGATAGCTTGCTTATATATATACATGTATATGTATTGCTCAAGCTTAAAAGATGATTTTACAAAAAGTTTGGGAGATCAAAGTGCTTATCATCATAATTTAATTTTCGAATTACTTCAATCCATATTTCTGATTATAGTTAATCTACAGTTAAGTCTAATTTAGCCAGCAGATGAACAACTTAGTCCAAGGGGCATAAGCAACACATAGTGCTTTAAGAAGCGTCTCTTTGTTTTCCTTCTACAAAGAATAAGTAATT